>CAUHTR010007268.1:0-59761 GCA_959609185.1 Schmidtea polychroa | reverse complement strand
CAATGACGAAAGAAAGTTTATAAAATTCATTGTTCATATAGTTCATAACAGAAGAAATTTTATTTAACAGAGAAATTGTGTTGCTGAGTAAATTCCTATCTACATTCCTAAATTTTTAGGCAGTTGTCCGATTTAGATAATTACATCTTACTGTCTCCCGATTTTGTCATTATTTATTTAGTTATTGGAATATTTCCTGTCGCAATTTAAAATTTAAAATTCTTATTATGTATAACCTGCAAGAATAAAACATTTTTCAAATCAGAGCAAATTTTATTCTGATGAAAATTTAATTTTATAAATAAATTATTATTGGATGATATACGGGTATTTGTTTAAAACATACACAAATGGAATCTTTCAAAGTAATAGGCCCGTATCTTGAAAAGTAATTGGCACAACCTACAAATGGAATCCTCAGATTTTCAGACATCTCTAGAATTTATACTCTTGGCAGGCAACAATTCTGTTGTCAATTCCCAATTTATTTAATAACTATTTTTATGGTGCAGTGAACTGCGGAATTTGCTTCTATTTATAATTTATTTTATAATTAACACACCCATAAATTGTGTTGATTACTTTTAGTATCCGAATTTCAAATCCATCTTTTTACTCCCCGTCACGAAAGGTTGAATTAAAGAACTCATATATACAAACTATTACATTCCAATTAAATGTTCCAAAATAACATAAAGATCTAAAAGATTATCTATCAAACCTGCAAATTCCATAAACCACATATTTATTAATAATAACCAAATTTAATAGGGCCCCACTAATAGCAAAAAAAATTTAATTTTAAATTGTCAAAGCAAATCATAAAAATAATGCAAATTGGATTTGCGGCTGGACTTGAATATTGCATTACAACCGAAAATGCAATTTATAAAATTTTCAGCAATCCTTTTTTAAGTACTGAATGTTTGTGTCAGGCGGAAAAATGGACGAATTGTAAGGATTATTAATATAAAATTAATCAAATTTTAAATTAATTGTCACTAAATTATTTGTATATATTTATATTATATAGATTATACCTTCGTACCCTTTCAAATATATAAAAACTAGAAATGATTTAGGAAAAGTGTAAAGATTGGACACTGTGATTTCCTAAAGATTTAATATTTCTTTGAAATCTTTGCAAATGTTTGATTTTAATCATGAAGTAAATAATATTGAAATACTGGTTAACCCTCACTGATGCTCATTTGGACCAATGTCTAAGAACTGTGAATTCGACTTATGTCCCAAAGTACAATAAGTTAGATGAAAATTTACGATGTCAAACATCGCATTAAATTTAAATTATATGTAAGAAATTTGGATTGTGTTAATATATGTATTGATATTTATATTATTTATACTAGGGTTTGCTTCGATTCAGCAACCCCATTAGAACATGGGGTTAATGTTAAAGTTAATATCAAGGGTATTCTTGGACAGGAGTAAGATTCAGTTTATTAATATGTTGACATAACTATGATAAAAGATAATAGCATAAACCATTTCTAAGTAATATAGACCAAAAAGTACAAAAGAATAAACACTCAAAAGAAAATTAAAAAAATAAAAATAAATAAAATTAAAAATATATATATAAAAAAAAGTAAAATTCGGATGGAGGGGACCCTTAGCTTTTTTATATATAGAGAGATATTATTTTCATATTTAAGGATTGCCTTTCAATCTGGAGTTCGGCGGAGAGCACCGGAATTTTATATTTCAAAAAAATGCCCGACTACTAAATAGGTTGCCGACTATATGATATTATATTATAGTATATTATATTATATAGTATATTATATAGTATAATATTATATTATAGTCATATTATAGTATTTATATTAAATTAGCAATGTTTAATAAAATACTCAAAGTCATAAAAATAAAAGTATGTTAAATATCTTTTTAAAAAGTAAGTGATTACTTAAGTTAAAAATAAAATTAAAAATAATAATAATAATTTTTATAATTTGTTTAACTAATCTATTATATCAATAGGTTTCCCTATTCTGCCTGATAATGACAGTAAGATTGTCAAAAAAACACTTTCTAATAATTATTTTAATACATACATTATAATAAATTATCCTGCAAATAGGCGCATACATTACGACCAATATATCTAAAGAATTCCAGGGGGTCATTTATTATTTAGGGCAAATGATAGCAGCACATTGATAATAACGGCTTTATCACACCAAGTTGATCCCAATAATTAATAAATAAATTGTAAAATAATCGATAAAAATATAAAGTTTTATATAATTTTATATAAAGCTAACTTTCTTATACAGTTTCTTGACCCATAGTGTGAACCGGTAATATGCAGCCCGGTGCCTGACCGCGGACCACCACTTTGAGAAGCACTTATATCAATTAAATGTTGTTAATATCTGAATTTATTTCTTTGTAATTATTAATGTAAAAAATCTTATATTTTGAAGAGAAGGATATTTTTTATAAAAATTTAAAATTGAAAATGTATTATTATTTAAGAGCTTTATTCAAGAAAACCTCAATGATTTTTATAACTTTATTTATTGTGAATAAAATTTTGCAATAAACTATTATGACTTTTTGCGATAGTCATGCCTCCTCTATTCTTCAATTCATGTCCTAAAACAGCTTTAAAATCATCATTAATTGACATATTAAGCGGTTCTATTAAATGGACAGATTTTTTAGGAATAAACGCTAATGATTGAAGGTTGTGCTCTGACAGCTGCACAATATTATTTTCAAGTCCCAATTATACTTGTATAAATTTATATTTTATTTTATCCTAAATTTGGTAAAACTTACAAAGAAATAAATTCATAAAACACGATTTAGAAAACTTTAAATAATTCATATCAATACTGCCTATAAAATTTACAAGTGTTTTAATATTCTTTTGTAGTAGTAGCCTCTGGGAATACCTACCTTGAAAGAAATCTATAATTTTCATTTGATATATAAAAATTAATGATAAAGGTGATTGTTTAGTAAAAAAGATTGATTTGAATTGTGATAAACTACTTTATTGAAAATAAAACTTAATTGTGTTGGGTCTTGTTGTTTGATATAAGAACCCTTGAAGTCTACTGAAATTGTACTAAACTCAACAAAATAAAAAACAATATTCACCTACAATAAAATCACCTAATTTTCGGTTGTTATGTCATCATTTAAAGTTAATTAAATCTAAATTAATAAAAAAAAATGATAAAAAATTTATGATATTTTTCTAACCGAGAATTTATTGATTTTATACAACATAAACAAATATTTATAATTTATTGATCCGTAAAAATAAGTCATTAATGTGATGATTGAAACAAATAAAATATTAATTGATTGACGACTCAGGCAATAGCATTTAGCATCGCCGTAGTTGACTAACTTTCAATTAAGAAGTAAAAAGAAAAGATTTGCATCGAATTATTGTCGACGAGGAACCTGGATTATTCTCAGAAATTGATTAATATTTGAAATGATAAATAATCGATTAACGACTATTATCAATTAATTAAATAGAATAAATTTCATTGGTCGACGGCGACTCTGTGAATCTCGAATTTTAAAGCATGGCATTAATCAATAATATATTATTTCGATTTATAGAAGATGAAACATAAATTATGTAACTTTTGGTGACATTTGTTCTTTATAAACTCCGAATGAATGTAACAACTCAATTATTGATCATTTGGTTTTTTTATTTCGGTAAATTATAAATTTTTATTATTTTAATATTGATTTTTATAATTAAAAAAAAATTTTATTAAAAATTGTTTAAAATGAATTGAATGTTTAATCAAAATTTTTAATTATGGAAAAATAATATTCACAACACTGCACTCACCAAATTGAATAGAATTATAAATATAAATTCATTTGTATAATATAATTTGTTTTAAATTGTCCAGATCCTTAAGTTGCTTTCTATATTTTTCTAGAAATTCACCCCTTTTTGACAGTTATATTTCTTATTAGTAAAAATAACATTAAAATCTAATGTCTAAATTTAATATAAATTTCCAAATAATATTTATTCCATTGAAACAAATATTTTGAAACTCAAATTCCAGTATTTTCTAACGCCTGTGATTCAATTCATACAAACAAAATTTTACTACAAATTATTTTATAAATCTTTAATGAACTCTCCTGATTTTTCCGTTGCATTTTAAAAATTGAATTGTCAATAATCGATACATTTTTAATTTAATTTTTTAATATTTATATACTTACATACTTTATATTATTTTTATTTTTTATTGACGCCAAACGTCGATACTCAAATTCACTTAACATTCAAGTGTTTGAAACGGTAAAAATGCGCTATAACTATTAAAACATTTTAATTATAGTAATTTTACCAATATTTAAAATGTCACTAAAATTTCAATTCTTTATTCGAATATATTTTAGGGATATTATCCTGTGACTTTGTTATCAATATTAATTCTTATTGTTAAATACTTATCGAATAAAATCCCACCATTTACACATAATAATATTTTTCACTTTTCATTCATACACCAATCGAAACTAGTGTTCGATTTTGTTTGTCGCATCTGTGTGCGCAATAGTTATTTGGCTTGTCTTCTGGGGGTGCACACAGACAGAAGTATATGTATATTTCTGATTTTTAATGCTTCGTTTTTTCTGGAATCTTCGAACGTGTTTTGGAATTTACTTTTGTTTGGTTTAAAAATTTAGTTTTAGAAGTGTTTTTAAAAAATAGATTTATTCGAAATTTCCGGCTTTTTTTGAATTTTATGATTATGAGTGGCATGAGTCCAACAGATAGTTACGTTGATGATAATGCTCTGTCTAAGATAGATTCCGCAGATGGTGGGATATATTCTATGTTAATTTACTGAATAGTGACAGAACGAGGTTTCAGTTTTACAACTACAGTTGAAAGAGAAATTGTTCGAAATATATAAAAGAAAAACTGTGTTATATTGCTCTTGATTCTGAACAAGCAATGAAAGCTACTGCTTTTTCACCGTTACTTAAAATGAGTTATAAACTACCAGATGGTCAAGTTATTACCAATGGAAACGAAAGATTCAGATGGACAGAAGCTTTGTTCCATTTATCATTCTTGGGAATGGAAACTGCTGGTATTCATGAGATGAATTATAACAGCATGATGATATGCAACGTAGGTATTCATAAAAATTTATATAGTAATACAGTTTCATTAGATGGTTCCCTGGAATTACTGCCCCATTGGTATTGGCTCCATTATTGAGAATAATCAACCGATTAGAATAGTGAATAAATTAAATTATCTAGGAATCATTCAGCAAATTTATAAATTATAACTATTATAATAATTTAATTATTTAAATTTATTTTTCATTTATTTAAGATAACAGATAAAATTTAGTATTTTTTTAAAACTATTTTTTCTTTTTAATTAATCTACTATTAAATAAAATAAACGGAAATTGAAACCAAACCTTAGCAATCAATGATGAAGAATAAAAGGATTTTACTTATAAATGTAATATAATAAAGTTAGATATTAATGCAATTTGGGGTAATCCATAAAAACGATTTTTGGAAACCCCCGTCACAAACGTTATCTTCTTCAAATATGATATCAGAAAGCATTTGAACACCTCTTACAAAAATTAGATATCTATAAAATTTGGATCTCTTCATTCTATGGAGTGGATATTTCATTCAGATTCAGTGCTTCTTCGTTTTTATAATTTATACTTTCCATTTTCTTTATTTTAGATTACGACCACTTGTTTGCTTTTGCGTTTGGCTTGATGCGTTTCATCGGGATAATTGATTCCTACTTAAGTGTTACAAAATGACTGCGCAACATGACTAACGACGTGGAATATATATGACAATTTTTTATTTAATTATTTAATTTTATTACAATTCGTTTTATATTTATTAAAAGTATCATATTAATATTCATTACTCTGATATTGATGCTCCAAATAAACCTTTTTACCCAAGGGTTCCAAATAAAATGATAATGAATGAATTTCATTTCTCGTTAGTAACTTTAACTAATTTCCCCATTTTTCTTTGGATGTTTAATTTCTTAAAATTTGCTTAATAAAATAAAAAAAATTAATAATTTTTCTTCGTCTTTTCTGATGTTTACTACAACTTCCGGTAATAATTATAATGAAAACGGAATTGCTATAAATCAAGTTGTATTTGAAATATTTTTTTTGTAAAAATAATCATGCTTCAGTTGAGCTGGGTTGAGCTTTAGAAAGATTGTTTTTCCCTTCATTTGATATCGGAATGAGATAATTTCCTATGCAGTTGTCATAATTACGCAACGATTTGTTTATTGTTTTAATCTACATAGACGATTTTTTTTTAATATTTCTTATGTAAATAATCGACATTTAATAATTACAAAATCAAGTTGACATTTTCAGTGCTTTATTTTAAACGAAATCAATTTTAGATTGACTGGTCAATATTTACTCATTAAAAAATCAATTTCTTTTAATCTTTAAATCTGATAAGGGATTATTAAAACAATCTTTTGTTTTGTAACAATATTTAAATAATTATATAAAAATTTTTATTTAAAAATTATTGTGTTTAAAATTTATTTGAAAAAATACTTTATTGGTATACTTAACTGTCTGAGGGTTTCTGGAGTGTTTTTTATTTCAAATCTTTTGTTTTAAATTGCATTCCATATAGAAAAATTTTCTAAAAGAATATTTGAAAATAATTAAAACTTAAAAATTATTTGAATTAAAATTAAATATTAATGAAAAATATTGCATCTGTTTTGATACACCTGTTTTGATGGGCAAAAAAATCGCTATTTCATATTAATGTAAAATGACAATCCGGAATTATGGTTTGAGCATTTTTTTTCGAAAAGGAAATTTAATTTCTAAAATAATTTTACTCTTTCTAAATGATAATAATAAATCCGGTTATAAAAAGTATTAACAATATTAAAGCTAGTCTTAAAAGTAATTTTATTCGGAAAAATATCAGACCATGCAAAACTATTGTTTTATATTGAGATGCAGTGGCTCTTAGAAAATGCCTGTTTAACATTTCAGGGAATAAATATGATTCTTACTGATACAAATGCTAAGATATTTGGCTTCTATACCTTTAAAAAGGACTGTTTCGACCAAAAGGTTTGACTAGTTGCAGTGAATAAAAATGTTCGACGAAACTGATGAGACAAATATTTAATTCCAAAATTCAAGAATATATCTATTCACATTTTTGTCTTCATATTTAATTGAAAAATAGATGAAAAATACATGAAAAATAAAATTGGATTATTTAAAAAACCTAAATTGTCTGGCTAATACCAAACGAGATGGCCTGAGATTAAAATAAAATTAATTAATAATTAATTAATAAATGAAATACTAGCTCGAAAATCACAATATCGTAAATTTTATTATTTTGAACATATCTAAGTTCGTTTAAAATTTAAATTAACTTTAAATCAGTGATAGGCACCTTTTTATTGGCAGGTAAATTATAATATTTTTGATTCTGGGTGCAAAATGAACTCATGCTTTTTATTAATAATTAAATCATATTTTTATTAATTTTTTTATTAATATGTTATAACATTGAATAATTAAAAAATTAATAAAATTAATAAATTTGTTTAAAATCCTTAATTTATATAGTTATTATATCCCACCTGATGATGACAGGAAATCTGTAGAAATATCGTGTAAAGAATGTTTGATTGGCGTTTCCTTTTAATTGAAAGAAAAGTTTAAAATATTGATAATTAATGAGTTCTTTGATGTTGAAATTCTTGTACAATTTTATTTTAGGTCCGTATGTTGTTGTTTTCAATCTGATACATGCGTCTGTATATTTTAGCGTCAAACTGTTTCTCATTGAATTTAAAATAAATGTCATTTGTAAAAATATTTGCTCTCATATGTAACTGGAGCCGAAAGTTGATAACAAAGTAAATCCAAATTTTTTATGTAGGAAATCTTAGTGGAAGTGATGAACACCAATTTTATATTAAATTAAGGTTATCTGCTTCAGTTTCTCAAGTTATGCGTTTAATACTTGGAATTTTTGAATCTGTTCAAAACCTTTTCCGTACTAAGCCAGCAAACATCTGAAGTAAAAATAAATATCCATATTCCGTTTCTATTTTCTTTAAAAAATCTTTGAACTGCCTGTGGATTAACGATGAAGGAGTTACGACTATATTAACCCTACACTGCATATTGTATCACTGGTGATACACAATTATCTTATTAGAATAAAAACTGTCTTGCTCTTGTTCTCGGTAAATGTTCTCTCATATTACATTGTATTGGCTATATTTGCAATATAATACAATATAATACAATATAATATAATAATTTTTTTGTGTATTTTTCCTGAACTCAGACGGTAATTTCCCCTTAAAAAACATTTTTTCCTA
This sequence comes from Schmidtea polychroa, assembly GCA_959609185.1. Taxonomy (NCBI): domain Eukaryota; kingdom Metazoa; phylum Platyhelminthes; order Tricladida; family Dugesiidae; genus Schmidtea; species Schmidtea polychroa. The sequence goes on along the minus strand of CAUHTR010007268.1, from coordinate 51,342 downwards.
TCAAATATAAAAAGTCATGCAGTGTAGGATTAACATTTTTAACTACCATAACAAAACAAGAGGGGTAATGAATTCATATCGTGAAAATATTGTCAACCTACCAATATTATTAATAAATGGGCTTTCATCGATAGCAAAGCTAATAACATAACAATTTAACAGATGATCCTTAATTTGCATGTCTACATCATTTGACACATCTTTAATGCGGTATTCTAGTTCTAGCTGGGTAAGGTTTCTTTGATACGTTTCAGTATATCGTTTTTATTTCTGAAATCACCAAAAAGCGAATTTCAGACCCTAAAAATGTATTTTGTAAAAACTCACCATATTTAAATAGCTTTCCATATTTGGTTAAATTAAGGGATGCAATAAAACTAGGCTCCTTGGACGACAGGTGTTTAACTACGAATTTTTGGAATAAACTATTTTGTTAACCCTATTGGATTTCACGTTTCTTTGTATATTCTATTTTTTCTTCATGTATTTTAATGTATGAATTTTTGTGCTTGGTTTGGTAATGACGTTTAATGCTATATGTTCTTCAGTTACAAATTCATTACATACATACACAGCATTTGCACTTACTTTTATACATGTTTCATCCAGTTAAACTTTAATAATTTTATATTCTTTCGATCAATTTATTTCAAATATTAAGTATCTACTCACTTAATTCAAAAAGTTTTATTTTAATCGAATTTACTATAAAATAGAACAAACGCGTTCTTAACCCATTAGCACCCATGTTAGTCAAATGACGACTCAAACCAATAAGCTTTGAATGTCCATAATATTAATTTATTTAATTACCTTTAAGACCCACGGTTGTCATTTGACTATCACCGATATTATCAAGTTTATTTCTACAAATTTTTTTGTTAATTTTTACTTCGTTTTGATGACTAATTAAATCTATTTGTGCAAAAAAAATATTTGGGCTTTAATGGGTTAATTCATTTGGCAAGATTGGGTCATTGAAAATAAGGCCGCGGATATGGGTTTGCCGACCCCTACATTAAATTATATTTTATGTTTTATATTTTCATTACTTTATTGGCTTTTATGGTAAAATATGATATATCAAATCTTTTAGGTATTATTAGCTACATGGCTTTTCTTAATAATAATGTGCTTAACCGAAAGTCAAATTATAATCGAATTTTATTAATTCAAATAATTATCGTCGTGATTATACTATTTAAACACAATCTTTTGAGAAAATTCTTTCAATGTAGAAATGAAAAAATAAGGATTTAAACAAATAGCTTCAAACAAAAACACATTTACAAAAATCTTAAATTAAATTGTTATTTATTAAATTATAAATAATATTAATTAATTTAATTAAATTTAACTTAATTAAATTCTCATTGGTTTAAAGGTGGGAAATGATATATAAAAGACGGAAAGTAATTCTGTCTGTTTTGTATGTTTGGAAATAATATTAAAGTTGAATATTAAAATATGTATGGAACAATAATATTGCAAATATGCTTAATTTATATACCACCATTATTAATTATTTCATAATTAGGGGAAAGACCTATTAATAAATTGCCTCATCAAATTGGGAAAATTAATATATAATATTATATAAATATATTTCTTGTAAGCACTGTCAGATATGACATTTCCCAGCATGCCAAATGTTGAAATAGGCATGTTTTTAACATTAAGTTAAATAAATTTATATTTCGCGATTTTTTTATTAAGTATTGATTAACAATTTTGGTAAATTTTATTTATTTTTAATGAAATTTATTTCTCTTAATATCAAAAATTAGATAAATTTAAAATATATTATTTAATTAATATGTAAAATCTTTTAATAATTATTTTTTTCCATTTTTCGAGAAGTTCAGTGAAAATAGATTTTAAGATAATTTTAAGTCTTAATTTGTTTGAAGAAAAAGAAATAAAAAGGATCTTGAAAAGCATGATTTGATGAATTGAAAGAAATATTAAAAAAAGCATAGCCAAGTTTCAAGAGAAATTATTGTTTGCAATATTGAAATAGCTTGAATAAAAATAGAAATTAATGTTATGTTGGTTCTGTAAAGAAACGTTGCTATTATGGACTCTATTAACACCAGAAATGTTGTGGCTAATAATAAATATTGTTGCTGGCAACACTGACTCTTCTTAAAATTAAAAACTTTAATTTAATTAAAATTTTACCAGTTATGATTTCTGAGAATCTTTTGGACACTTCAAATCATGATCCGACTCATCCCATGTATTCGAGAAAATTTTATTTTGTAATTGGCAAATTTATTGATAAAATTCCCTCAAAAAGAAGCTTGATCTTAAAATTTAACTTAAAAACTATAGTTTTTGACATTTTCACTGTAACTTGTTCGTTGCTATGGTAATAGACAACCTTAAATTGTGTTACTTTTTATGTGAGGCGCTCTAGCCTATGTCTGACGGAGACACCCATACCCCCTATTGCAACTGCATTTTCTAGTCAGAAAAGAAACCTGTGTTTAGTTATACGTATTTTCTATAGCTTTCTATTCTACCCAACGACGATGATAAAAACAAATGTTCGAGTGAGGCTTTCTTATAATTAAATCGTTATCATGTCTGTTAAACCATTCAACAAACCACAGCAAACCTACCATTGTCCTTCAATGCCCATTAATTGTGTCTATGTGATGAAAAAATTAATAAAGTTTAGGTCTAAATTTAAACTAGTCTCTGTAATATGAAAGATGACGTGAAAAATCAAATGCTTCCGCTCGCTACAATGGATTTAGCGGCAGAGTACATGCAGTAGTTGAGAAATATTACTGGAAATGAATTTTTTACTTCTTTTCTGGAATAAATTCATTTTTAATAATTTATTTGGGACTTTCAATGCCTCTCTAAAAAGATATTAGCAATCATCAACCAATCAACTTTACATACGCTATTTTTTTATAATATATAAATATTTGGTAATCTTTTTATTATATTAATGATTCAAACAAATATCTTGTTAAAAAATTAGAAAAATATACACAAATAAATGCTAAATATACTGACAGATTTTCTTTAGGTTTATAATGATTAAAATTAATATAAATTTTTCTATATATATAACACATTTTTAGAATAAACAATGACTTTATTTATTTTATTCATTTTTGTATATTGAATTATAAACTTCAACTTTTGTCAACCAAATATTTGCGGAAAGGCATTAACAAAATTGAGATTTAAATTATTATATTTTTATATTATCAAAACCTTAACTGTAACATTTAATTGTAAATTTTGTAATTCAAATAAATTCGATGAAAACAAATATGAAAATTTGAAAACTAATTAACATTCTGGTTTACATTTGTTTTCAATTGTAATATTATTATTAATCAAAATAAAATTTAAAAATTTAAAAATAATACTTCATTATCTAAACATAATTAAATTATTCATTGAAAAATTCTACATTGAAATGGCATAAAAGATAATTTAATCCATTTAAAATGAATAAATATAAATAAACATTTAATATTTCATATAGTTATTAAGGAAATTTTAATGGCGACTTTCGAATATCTCTGTGATGTTTAATTTTTTCCATTATACTTAAATTATTTTCACTTTTACAACATCCAATTATTTATTTTTCCATTAGTAAACAGTTGATGGAATTTTATTTGTATATTCTAATTATATTATTTAATTATAAGAAAAATTGTCCAAACATCTGAAATTCCTACTTTTTTCCTATTATTCCGTTTAATTTGGTATTATATATATATTAAAAAGAGAGCTTGAAGACTATAAATTCAGCACTGAAAAATATATATATTCTTATATATTCTTATATATATTCTTATAATTAAATCGTTGTCAGGTCTATTTAATTATTTATTCAATATTAATAATAATAATACAAAAAAGTGATAATTTAAGCCTTTTTCTGCGAATAATGTATTTAATGAAAAAATTTTCGACTATAAGATAGGACTATAATAATAATAATAATAATAATAATAATAATAATAATAATAATAATAATAATAATAATAATAATAATAACATTTACATAATGCGACACTGTTATTTGTATTTTGTTATGTATGACAAAGGGATGAAAATCACTCAATATATTAAGGGTTAGGTTTTAACATGTAACATATTACTGAAATTATTAGACTTTAAGACATAAAAGAAATAGAATTTTAGCAATTTCTGCTGAAATTGCGCATTTTATCTAGTAAAGAATTTGTTATCAAACAGATTCATTTATTCAAATAATCCTACATTTTAGCAAAGTGTTTCCTATGTTGGAATTGTATTAATAGAAAGTACAATTTGAAACTAAAGAAAGAACGGACATTTTATAATTCGAAATGTAATAACCTATATAATATTTGCAAAGTCAGAACAATATAATTTTATTTTTTTCAGACATGTAAATTGATATATATTGTTACTTATCCGAAATTATCGAAAGATATACAAGTCTCATTAATAATTTGCAAAACAAAATTATTTATAAAATTAATTTTAATTTCTCTGAAACAAATTATCACTTTAGAAAGTTTTCTTCATTTTCTTAAAATCTTTACAAATGATTATATTTGATTATTTTAATAATACTTCCTGTTTTCTTTTAACTTTAGGGCTAATTACAAATTTATTAATAATCTAATTAAGATATTTAAAAAAATAAATAATAATAATAATAATAATAATAATAATAATAATAATAATAATAATAATAATAATAATAATAATAATAATAATAATAATAATAATAATAATAATAATAATAATAACAATAATAATAAAAATAAAATAAATATTATTAGTTGTGGTAACATTTAAATTATAATTTCTGAAGTCATAAATAAATTTATTTCAATATATACTTTTATATCATGAATTTCAGTATTCGAACAAATTTAAGAGACTTCAACTTCAAATCATTTTGAAAAATTTGTTATTTTTTTTAATGAAGTTTATAAAGTTCTTCAGGCGTATTTCATCACACTTTTATATAATGTTTTATAATCAAATATTTTTAAAATTTCTAAAACATTCAATTTTAATGTTTTAAAAGCTTTCATTATCGATATTTCTAATTATTGTTTTCTCTTATTTTTATTCTAATGTAAATGATAATTTATGCTGGGCTTACTCCAATCGTTTTATATATTATCCCATTTAATATAAACTCTAGGTCGTGCAAATATTTGTCAAATCTTTCTACCTTTTCAAGATTTCTAGTTTATACGACTCTTAGATGTTATTAGAGGACTTTATTTACTTCTGTTTGAGGAAATTTCATATAGATCTAAATAAATGGTTTTGTGCTTACGATAGTTTTGTCGATTTGAAAATTTAATAAAACTATATTTCAATTGAATTATTTAAACTAATTTATATAATCTGTAAGTATGGGTGTTAGATTTCCAAAATTTTGACTGATTCAAAACCCTAATGCAGTCAAAAAACACTAAAAATGATAAAACGGTTAACTGTGATTAGAAGATGATAAAATAATAATAATGCAGAAAAATATTTAAATTGTATGGACTCAGTAAAAAACCATAAAACTGTCATTAAACACTTAAGATGGTTAAAAAATATCCTATTAAAATTTCTTAAAATGTTCAATAATAGGAAACAGCTTTCTTATATAATGCCTAAAATTATCTCTAGATAAAATATGACTAAAAAATGTTGTTTACTTTCATAAAAATCCTAAAATAGCCAACAATAGGAAAAACGGAATATCTTGCCCTAGAAACATTGTAATTTATTAAAAACAAATGTTTGACATAAAATTTTTATCATTAAATTTACACATAACATTGTTTTGATGTTTTTATTGTTATTTTGATATTTCTATATAACTTTTATTTTTTGTAATTATATTTCCACACTGAGCCACAGTAAGTGTTTGCGAGATCTGGTTATTAATATTATATGTTTTCAATAAATTAATTTTTATGGTAACGTATTTTTTCGAACGAATACAAACAATATTAATTGTTATTTCAACTAAAACTATGAAAAAAATATAATTTATTGAAATATATATTTTGCCTTTTGTTTAAGCAATAGATATATTTATAATACTCAGGCTATGTTTATATATAACTATAAATTGATCGGAATCTAAATAAATAGTCATTTACTCTGACTGCTTGTGTTCTTTGAGAAATAAATTAATAGATAACACTTCGAACTTACAATTAAAATGTTTAATCTAGTTAACTTAGTTTCTACTGTCACATAGTATTGAGACTATATATGATGAGATAGTAATCATGTTAGGATCGATTTAGTAGACTAAAATGTCAAACACAGAACACTGTTTTATCTGACTCAAAAGATAAACTTTCTGGCGATTAGGTAATATAAATACGATAATATGAATTAATAAGACAACGATTGTTTTCTGTTTAAATTATATATTTGTTTTTGCACAAATTACAAATTATGAAATACCCAAAAATGACGCTACTATGAAGATTAGAAATCAGTTATACAAACCGTCCTAAGATAACGTTTTCACATATTGGGACTAACTGGTTCACTGCGCTGATCTAAAGAGATAGGATCAAGAAGGAGGAGAGTCCCAAAAAAAGTGAAAAAAGGGCAGTGTCTAAAATTCGTGAATATCAAAAACATCGATATATTACTGATTTATAGTCTTCAAACTCTTTTTAATAAATAAAATGGAAAAAGAAATCAGTGGTGAAATTGGAAAAAAAAAGTTTTTATAATATAGTTTTTATATTATATTAATTATTTTTGTATATTATAGGAAATATTTGTATATGGGTTTCGGTGGACCCCTGGCGGCCGCCTAGTCGCCCCATCTTTGAATCCGAGATTGATTTATAGTATTTATTTATTTATTTATAGTATTTATTTATGGCTACCATTTTTGCCAACCCAACCCCAACAATAATCTCAGTAAAGTTTCAACTTCTAAGCCACCCGACCGATTTGATATGGCTCAATATCTATTCTATATTTCTTTCAAAATCTTGTATTATATACATTTTGCTATCTCAATCATTTATTCCAAAATCTTACTCTGGGTTTCTGGTTTCTTACCTGAAACAAAGTGCCGATTATTTTTTTAGATTTCCAATTCTTTTAGAAATCAAGTTATATATATATATATATATATATATATATATATATATAGTTTTTTGACAACTTCTTTGCATATTGCTTGTAAAATAAAATTATACATAGCACACCTTTCTTATTATAACCATTTTTTGTTATTTTAATTTATCATAATGGCTTTACAATTTCCCGTTTATTTGTTTACGAGTTGTTTACCAAACTTCAGTTTTGTTTAATTATTTAATTAATTATTTAATTATTGATTAAGTGTTCCGATACTCTTACTGTATTTTGTGTCTTTTAATGTATTCTGGGAAAAAACAATTCATTTCATATTGTTCCCGTTATCTACTTTAACTTTGACCCGTTTTTCAAAATCTAAATCTGATTATTATTTGTTTATCTGTTTCAACCTCATTTCAAGCACTTTTTCCGCGCATTATTGTTTCATTGAACTGATTGCGTTTTATGTCAGCTTTCTAGAGTCCTTTTTTGGTTATTACTTTATTTTATTATCTTAACAAATTTTCTCTATCTATATTTAATTAATTTGAAAAATAAATTACATTAATGACAGGCTTTAACCCCCCCCCCCTTCCTCTCAATAGTTTTAATCTAAACGAAGCAACAGTCCGAACTATAAAACTATAAGGAAAAATGTTCGGATTGTGAAAACAACATTGTTCAATTGAAAAAAACTAATTGCACTAAGCAACACCGATGAAAAAGAAAATTATTGAATTTTAGTTTTATTTTTTTTATTTTGCGTTAGCATATAAATATTTTTGCAGAAAAAATTTTAATAAATCAAATGGATTCAAATTTTGTTTTAATTTTAATAATTTGTCGGGACTCTTAGTCTCACATAATACGGATTTTTCCAGGTAACTAATTATTGTGTTATAGGAGAGAAATCTGTCATTTAAAAAATTTCAATTAATTAATCAACCTAATTAAATTAATTAATTAAACTGATTTTCAATGTTTAAGGACTTCAAATCAATCATTTTAACTAATGAACACAAGTGTATTTCTTCGATACCCAACCAATATTGAATTCCGGCTAAAATTCCTGGTTTTAGCGTCGCTCTGCCACCGTTGGATAACACCCGTATTGCTGTTTACCGGACTGATTGGGAATTCCGTATCATTTATAATTTGGACTAATCCCAGAATCAGACGGAATAACTCTTCAGCGACCTATTTGTCTGCGCTGTCTCTCAGTGATCTCATTTTGTTGTTGACCCATTTTATGCACTACTTGAAATTTGCCTGGAGAATTAAAGTTTTCGATTATGCAGGAGTCTGTGAAATATTTCAAATGATTTATCTCATGTTTCAATATAACTCAACACCTCTCGTTTTAGCTTTTACTCTAGAGAGATGGATAGCTGTTTGTTACCCTTTCAAGAGAGAACGTTGGTGTACATCTAAACGAGCGTATTTAGCCATTACTTTAATATTTATTATCATGCTCTTGATCGGTATAGTCCAAGCATTTGCATGGTCAACAAACAACGAACAAAAGGTTTGTAAATTTAGAGATAGTTGGCAGAGAAGTATGCTAAATCAAGGCTTTACTACGACAGTTGAATTTCTAATGTCTGGCGGTGTTCCGATCTGTACATTAATATTTAATATTCTCGTCATTTATGAATTGAGATCTATAGTGCTAAATCCACTAAAACAAGACCCAAATAAAGTGAATAAAAACAATCGGGAAAATAAATCTCAATTGTCTGTCAGTGAGAAAATTTCTTTTTCTACTAAAAACGAAAAAGAACTGGAATCGTTTGATGTGAACGCTGAAAATTCCAATCTTTTAAGTCAACCAGTTGGTGAATCAGTTATTAAACGCTATACATTTGTCAACAATGCTCATAAAATGCAAAGATTTCAGAGTTCGGGTGGGGTTAATTTTCGTTCAACCACAATCATGTTACTTACCGTCTCATTCTATCAGATTATTACAACACTTCCATCTGGAGCTGTTTATGTGTCTCAGTTTTTCATTTCCGGCGGAAATGAATTTCTATCGGACGATGAAATCGAAAACGATCCGAATTGGAGGACATTTTTCCGGCATCAAACAATGAAAGAGTTCGTCGATCTATTTTCATTGACTCATTATTGTTTTAATGTTTTGATTTATTTACTAACTGGCAGACAATTTCGGAAATATCTTCTACAAATTTTAAAACTGGACAAATGTATTTACGGAGTCGACTCTAACAAAACTGTATCCAATGTTCGATCAAGTATTTATGGAGGTGGAGGTGCAGGAGCAGCAGGATGTAATAATACGATTATTACGAATGTACATAGTAAAAAGAGTTAATCTTTATTGTGGTAGTCGTCGTTCAAAACCTTCTAAATTTACCTTGCCATGTTATAATGCTTTAGCTAATTTGAAAAGGCGTGAAATGAGACATGTTTTCAAATGTGAAAAATAAACGTTTCCATAAATATTTGTTAAATATTTAATTTTATTAATAAATATCATTTGAAAATATTTTAATTTCTATGTTTTCCTTGAAATTGTAACCTTGTTGAATACTTAATAGAAAGCAAAGAGCCTCAATAAAATTACTTGTGACTTGGTAAGTATATGTGTTAGAAAGAATCTGCAAAAAGGATGAGAAACCTTGATGTATGAAGCCTTTAAGTTTTATTATTTATAATTTGTTTGCAAGATAGGATAGTTAATGAAATTGCTGGCATTTCTAAAAATCAGAGAACTACATAATTATATTTCTTTTTGTATTTGAAGATGGGCATGTTGAAAATTAACAAGTTATTAGTCTGTCACTGTCAGGTTTTTTTCACTTTTAAAATGTAAAAATAATTGTTTTGTTTAAATCTTTATGGTATTAGTCATCATATAGTTAAAATCACTAACATATGTAAACCAAAAAAGTGAAAAAACACCTGTTATATTATTTCTTAAGCGTTATACTGTTCACAATTTTATAATCTCCCGGGTTCGAGGTTGTGGGAGTTGGCAACCCTAATGATTATATATATATAGGTGATTTAACTATAAATTTACTTCATGCTTGGAAGCTGCTGTGAAGAATATTTTGCCTAATAAAAAACTGTTTTCCAACCTAAGTCTATCTCGGAAAACACCGTGTCGTCGAATTAATGACATTTCAAATGAAATTATCTTAAAACTGCGCGACAGAATTCGAGATTTCAAATATTTTTCCTTGGCATTTGACGAAATCATAGACATTTCAGACTCAGCTTAGCTTACAGTGTTCCTTCGTGGAATAAATGAATCATTTCAAATAACTAAGGAAATGTTAAATTTGATAAGTTTAACAGATACAACAACAGGAAAATATATTCTCCATACTGTTCAAAACTGTTAATGCAAAAACAACTTGGAATTTTGAATACATTCTGGAATATCAATCGATGGAGCACCTGCTATGATAGGTATTTCTTATAAAATTACTAATCGATAAAATAGAATCCAACAACAAAACTAGTGATAGCCTCAAAAGAGAGGATTTAATTATAATCCCCTGTTTAATTCATCAACAAGTATTATCGATGGATCGTGTTATGTAAGTAGTTAAAAAAACAGTAAATTACAGCAATTACATTAAATATGCAAAATAAATAAAAAAATTTACAGCTGCCTTTCAGTAATTTAGTTAGACAAATAAAATAAATACAACAAATATATTCATCTCCCTTTCATTTTGAAATCCAGTCGGCCCCAGAATATCTCCAAATGGAACTGATTGACTTATAGTGCAATATTGAATTAAAACACATTTTTAAACATCTGAATCTAAATAAATAGCGTCACAAGACAGAAATTTTCCAATTTGAGAAATCTGACAAAAAGGGTCGTTAGTGCCTTTGGTTCAACTTACTCCTGCGAATCGTTTTGTCGAAAATGAAATTGACCAAACATAAAACACGCTTAAACATAACAGACGATAACCTATAGCACCAATTACGATGTTCAAATTAATGAGATCAATTTGCAAAAGCTAAGTGAAGGAGTGGAAAAATAAATATCACACTAGTTAAATAAATATTTTTTAATGATTTCATTTTTTATTTGATTTATTTTTTTTTATATCTAATTTTTTGTGTTATATATTTCTTTATAATGTACGTTAGGTATCATTATTATTAAATTATTTATGTTTAAATGTAAGAATAATAGTAAACACAATAATTATAACTCATGTTTCAATTTTTCACTCTAAAAAATGTCTATAATGTATCTAAATCCAACATGGAAATATATAATTTTATGATGCATTTCTAAAGTGACTCACAAGATCATTTAGGTTTGTCACTCCTAGACTAAATGATGATAATTTTCTATCGATTGACTCCCTTCTGATATTACTGCCATGATAATCTTCGACGAAATGCAAAGACGAGATTTTCAGTGTCTTGTTAATCATGCACATGTATTGCAATGTCCTTATTAATTATGAACTTGCATTGCAAATTTATTAGTCATGCAATGATATAATATCATTTTATTATTTTAAATTTTATTATTATTTTATTATTTTTATTATTATTTTATTTTAAAATATTTAACAGCAATTTAAGAAAAACATGATTATTTAGATATCATAAAAAAATTCTTAGGTCATTTAGTGAAACTACATGGTTATTTTAAATATATAGCAACTTCTTAAGTAAATTAGTAAAATATGATAATTTTCAAACAAAATTTAATATTTCATAGACAATTTAGTTAGAAATCCGTGCTTATGACGATACAATTTAATTAAAATATGGTTATTTAATTCTACAATTCATAAAAAATTTGTATATTGTTGATAGAAATAAATGGATCTGTGGTTCCAATTATTTCAATCATTTAACTGGAAACATATTTGGGATAATATTTAACAAAATACTTAGTAAATTTAGGATTATTAATACATGATTATTAATCTTTGCTCTAATCAATTTCTGATTTAAAATATAAGAAAAATCAATAGGGTTTTCTTCCGTTATGTTCTCGGCATAGGTTACGAGGCCTTGTAAACTTGTATTTATTTTATTTTCTTCTTCATTTGAAAGTACTCTAAACATATAATAAAATTGATTTGGTTCATTTTAATAAAAAATATTTATAAGAAATCGTTATTTATACAAATAAAGTATGAATCTGATTATATATTGTATAATAATATTATTAATAATAATAATAATAATAATAATAATAATAATAATAATAATAATAATAATAATAATAATAATAATAATAATAATAATAATAATAATAATAATTTCAATAATAATGAGTTTTAATATATGATTAAAATGTGTGATTAACAAAGACATGACTAATAAAGGCATTAAAATGTATACATGTTTTTATTAAGTAATATTAGATATATACTTCCTTAATAAAAAATATTCTTTTTATGATACTCTACATCAGGAGTGGCCAACCGGCGGCCCGCAGGTCATCAATTGGCGGCCCGCATGCTTTAATATTTTGAAAATATAATAAAAACATTTTAAAATACGATATAATACAAAAAATGTAATAATGGGCCGCCGGTAAATATTGAACAAAATTTATTGTTTATTTCATATTTTTATCTATTTTAACGAATTAGTTTTGTATGCTACATTTTGAAAATTTGCCCGATTCATTATGCTTTATAATCAGGGCTATCAAGTATAAATAGTGCCAGTTTATCCTGTACCTAAGAAGCATAATTTATTTAACATGCACGCAAATGCTTTATTGTTTTTTTAGCGGTTGTCTCAGACCCCACTACGGGCTATTACTGCGCTTCTCCTGTTCCTTAGTTGGAATTAGCACAGAACCATTAGTTAAAAATTTACGACTTTCAAACCTGCGGCCCGCCGCATTATTCAAAAATATTGTAATGGGCTTTTTACCAAAAAGGTTGGCCACCCCTGCTCTACAACATATCAAAACTTTATTTTTGAAATTTTTATAAATTCAAGTTTTAATATTTTGTTCAGTTTTTATGATAATACATTGAATAATATGTCATTCTATAGATATTTGTTTGCTCTTTTCAACGATATATAACTTTACATGATATGAATGTTTTGTCATGTTTTGTTAAATTTAAACTTTTTCATTCTCTTCTTTCATCCGATATATGGAATATTATATTAGAACACAGTATAAAAGTTTTATCAAGTTTTCCAAACTTTTAAAAAACAAAAACTAAAATATGCAGAAAATATTTCTAAGACTTTTAAGTTTTTGGACATTTGACCTTTGTGAAACCTTGTAATATATGATCCAACATTTTCTCCATGATGGTGCCGATTATTTAAAAGTCGTTTTAATATATTAAAAACCTGAAAAAACTTGTAAAAAATCATTAAAAATTAAAATTAAATAATTTTTATTTGACCTACTTATTTTTTTTCACCTAAATGATCCAGCTGTGGCCTGTTTCTAAAGTCAATTTTAATTGACAAAACACTTGGAAAATGTTGTGAAAAAATATTTAAAATCGTTATAAATTAAATTATTTTGATTAGCTTTACTTATTTTTGATTTGACTTACATTATCCAGCAGTGGTCTGTGTTTAAAGTCAATTTAATCTACATAAAACTGAAAAATTACTAGGAACTTTAGAAAAAGAATCCTCGGCGGTGGCCAATCCATCTATTAATATACTCATTCCTAAGGTGATCTTTAGAAATTTCTAGGAGTATTAAGATTTTAAATTCAACTTTGAATAAATTACTACTAGAACCGTTTATTCTGAAAGTGAACCAAATACATTTGGGAATAATAAACCAGTGTCATCTCTAGGGCACGCTGCGCCATTTTTGTTTAAATAAATTAAGTGTACATGAAATCTACGATTCAGATTAAATGATAAATAGTTAGAAATAAATAAATTTAAAAGCACAAAACGTTTTATTTTATATTTGTATAATAATTCAACACTTATTTTATGAAAATAATAAATAACAATAAATAATCAAGAAAACGTGGCAATGATTTAATAATAGAGAAACGCCAACTCAATAAATTCAACATAAACGCGATATATTTCAATTGTACAACAATCTTCGTCAGGCCGCAATCTGGATAATCAATAATAAGACATAAAATATGCAATATCTAAACAAATTAACTAATAATAATCATTTTCAAACTGTATCAAAAATTTTAAAAAAAATATTTCAAAAAAAACATTTTAAAAAACCAAACCATATTTTACATAACCCACATACATATTATTTTAAAATTAAATTTTAATTTAATAACATTTAACATTCAACATAAAATTAACAAATTTAAAAAAATTACATAGTTTACAAAACACAAACATAATTATACCACAAACAAGACTCCCAACCTTCATCCTTCAATTACTTAAACACATTCAAAATCTCCGTGGAACGGGCAACTTGATCATTTATTTTTGGATTTAAATATCTAATCAACAATGCCTCACAAGTTACTCGTTCCCAATAATTACTTAAACCTTTTGAAATAATTTTAAAATCAGAAATACCTATTTTTTTACTGACACATTTCCTAACATGATTACTAATATTAGTCAATCCTTTTGGTCGACAGTGTTCAAGAACTCGGGTGCAGAGATGACGGGCAGTCTCTCCAATGTATATGGCATTACACCCATTACATGAAAATTGATACACAAGCTCAGAACACAAACCAATTGGCGTTGGACATTTACTAGTAAACATACTGCTAACTTTGCAAGAAGTGGAAACAATCCTGAATTGATCCTTGTCTACATATTTGAGAATTTTATGTTTAAATTCTCTGAAACCCTCCGAATAAGGCAATACTAACACATATTTCGGCTCCATGCGATTGGATCGATTCTTGTCACTTTCCGAATTTAACATAGTACTTTCCTCAGGATCAATAGGTACCTCAGAATCAGACGTACGCATACCAATGTTATCAGATTTAAACATTAACTTATCCACAGTCACTTTTGTCATCTTCTCAAGAAAAGATTTAGAGTAGCCATTTTTAAGTAACAACTCAACCAATACATCAATACTTTTTACTGAATTAGCAAACGTGGAGGATAGTGACCAAGCACGAAACACTAATCCTCTCACCATATTCCTTTTATATTTAAACTCACAAAAACTATCAGGCGTTGTATATAAACCAGTATCCGTCGACTTTCTATATATTTCAGTCTCATAATGTTTCGATTTGCGTTGAATGAGTAAATCTAAAAACGCAATCGATGACCCTTTTTCTTCCTCACATGTGAATTTAATATTCTTATGCAAATCATTCATAAAATTTAAAAACGGCATTACATGTTCACGACTCTCAAACACCAAAAAAATATCATCCACATACCGTTTGTACACACTAGGTTTAACAAGATGGCATGAAGACATTTTCTTTTCCAAACTAGACATAAAAATAGAAGCCATAGCTGGGGCTAATGGAGAACCCATAGCAACACCATCCACTTGTTTATACCATTCATTATTAAACAAAAAGTTAACATTCGACGTTGAAAATTCAAGCAATTTGCGAAAAGCAATTTTATCCACATTCTTATGTTCAGACTCATTATTATTCCACATTTCACAACATAAATCAATCGTTTCCGCCAATGGAACATTAGTAAAAAGAAAAACTGTGTCATCTCCACAGTTTGTTAAAGATGGTAGTTGTCGAAAAAATGGGAAGTTGTCTCCTCTGAAAGATGAACTAACTTTGAATAAAATGTTAAACAAATTGTCGGATGATAAAAATATTGATATAGATTTGGTGAAATTCCTAAAACCGAAAGGATCTCAACCCGCAAAGCTTTATGGTCTTCTAAAAGTACATAAAGAAGGTATGCCTATGAGACCAGTGTTATCGATGGTAGGAACCGCTCAATATAAAATTGCCAAATTTTTGGATGGGTTATTAAAACCGTTAATGGCGTCTGAATTCGAATGTAAGGATAGCTTTGAATATGCTTCATTCATTGCTGCACTGAAGAAAAGTTCTGATGATGAAGTGATGGTTTCGTTTGATGTGTGTAGTCTTTTTACTAATGTTCCATTGGCGGAAACGATTGATTTATGTTGTGAAATGTGGAATAATAATGAGTCTGAACATAAGAATGTGGATAAAATTGCTTTTCGCAAATTGCTTGAATTTTCAACGTCGAATGTTAACTTTTTGTTTAATAATGAATGGTATAAACAAGTGGATGGTGTTGCTATGGGTTCTTCATTAGCCCCAACTATGGCTTCTATTTTTATGTCTAGTTTAGAAAAGAAAATGTCTTCATGCCATCTTGTTAAACCTAGTGTGTACAAACGGTATGTGGATGATATTTTTTTGGTGTTTGAGAGTCGTGAACATGTAATGCCGTTTTTAAATTTTATGAATGATTTGCATAAGAATATTAAATTCACATGTGAGGAAGAAAAAGGGTCATCGATTGCGTTTTTAGATTTACTCATTCAACGCAAATCGAAACATTATGAGACTGAAATATATAGAAAGTCGACGGATACTGGTTTATATACAACGCCTGATAGTTTTTGTGAGTTTAAATATAAAAGGAATATGGTGAGAGGATTAGTGTTTCGTGCTTGGTCACTATCCTCCACGTTTGCTAATTCAGTAAAAAGTATTGATGTATTGGTTGAGTTGTTACTTAAAAATGGCTACTCTAAATCTTTTCTTGAGAAGATGACAAAAGTGACTGTGGATAAGTTAATGTTTAAATCTGATAACATTGGTATGCGTACGTCTGATTCTGAGGTACCTACGGAGATTTTGAATGTGTATAAGTAATTGAAGGATGAAGGTTGGGAGTCTTGTTTGTGGTATAATTATGTTTGTGTTTTGTAAACTATGTAATTTTTTTAAATTTGTTAATTTTATGTTGAATGTTAAATGTTATTAAATTAAAATTTAATTTTAAAATAATATGTATGTGGGTTATGTAAAATATGGTTTGGTTTTTTAAAATGTTTTTTTTGAAATATTTTTTTTAAAATATTTGATACAGTTTGGAGATGATTATTATTAGTTAATTTGTTTAGATATTTCATATTTTATGTCTTATTATTGATTATCCAGATTGCGGCCTGACGAAGATTGTTGTACAATTGAAATATATCGCGTTTATGTTGAATTTATTGAGTTGGCGTTTCTCTATTATTAAATAATAATAAGTTCAACATAATATAATATAATCAAATATAACAAAGTTAACATTTTTTTTATTTTCCGTTTCTAAAATTTTCATTTTCTTGCTTTCAAACTCCTCAATTATTTCTTTGGGCTCAATTTTTTTTCACAAATATCCCTTCAATTGCTATCATCGACAGCTATATCAATCGCTTCTGTGAAATGGTTGATTTCAAATAATTTTCTAATTATTTTTAATTTTGAAAACCCTCTTTCATCACTTGCTGCTTAAACTGGAAGACTCAAAAATATTTGAAAACCAATACATTTTTTAATAAACATCATTGAATAATAATTTTACAATATATATTTTACTATAAAACACACAAAACTTGGCTGCTAGAGCTTATTAATATTTATTAATATTTAAAACGCAAATCCTTAAAGATCCCATTAAAACAAAATTTGGACTGGCCCCACTTTCAAAATAATCTAAATAATTTTTTTTTTATATTTCAGGAATTTATTTATGGGCAATTAAATTTGAAATTAGTAAATATTCCAAATTATTAGTACTGACATATTTATTGTCACGCATTCGGAAAAATAGAAATTTGGCATTGAAATTTAATAAATTCTCCGATTATATTGTTGATTCAACTAATAAAAATTCAACATTCAATTTACTATATATTTCAACAGTTAATTCAACAGCTTAATCCTACTTGACGATGACAGGAATGCTATCGAAATAGTAAAATCCGAATAAATTCAACTAAATTACCCACATGGTAAACTTAGCCTTAAGGCCCAGCCATACAGGTTAGTGATATCAATGTATATCAATGTATACACAGTCATGACGAACAAATTGATAGTAACTTAATTTTCCAGTGAAATCATTAATTAAGAGTAATTCAGCATAAATTGGAGTTTTTTTAATAAATTAAAATTTACACTGCTTCTCTATTAGTCATGCAGAAGTTGAATATAATAAAAAAATACTAGAAAAATTTTCAAATTACCTATTTTTATAATTCAAAAATCCTGTAATAAATGATAACAAACGTAATTTGTGTCCGTCTGAATGTATTTTTATTATGCGGCTGTTGTGTGTAGTATTTGTATTTTATTTTTCTCACCAAAATTAGTTTTCTGTTTAGAGTAAATTCCCGTAATTTGTGTCAATTCTTTAAATATTCTGTTTTCTTGTTATACAAATTTTATTTAAAAGAATCCTGCTCCGAGGTGACTCTTTTCGGATGAGTTTTTTCTTTTATTTTTCTTCCTTATTTCAGTCCCTTTATATCTCATTTAATTTCTGAGTTAATGGATTTGAGCGCTTTTTTTATCTTTTCAGTTTTATCATAAAATCTAATTTTCATTTAAATTATGATTTGCAATAATGAAAATTTTTATTAATGGATACATTAATATTGGAAAATTTTCATTTCTTTCTCGAATGCAAGATCGTTTCTTTGGCATCTTTTCCTGAAAGCCGACACTAAATCTTTGATGAATGATTTTGAAGGAAGCAAATATTTAACCTTTAATTATTATACCAATTTTATCCCTAAAATTACTATAAATCTGACATTTTCTCAGAATTTGTGAATTATTTATAATAATAATAATTAAATAAATATGGCAACAATTTCAATAAAAAAGAACATTATTTTTCGATATCAGTGAGATCTCCTATTTTCTTCATTTCTTTGAGTTAAACAATATTTTGTTGATTTAATATATGTTTAAACAAAATATTGAGAAATTATAGTCTGGGAAAAGAAATGATACTTTAAAACTTTATTTAATTAATAATTATTAAATAACTATCTTATTAATATTATTAATAATTATTTTATTATTAATTATTAATAAGAAATATCAGAAAAAGATTTGAAATTTTTTCAAAGATTTTACATAAATATTTAAACAAATATTTGTCACACAGAAATTGATAAAGTTAAACAAACCATAAATTTTTTTTAAAAATCCAAAATTTTCGGGATTTTTAAATCTAAGCAATCCTTATTGTGAGACTTCCAAAACCAATTTAACAATTATGTATTTAATCATTAATTAATCTTTAATTTATTTAAATAATAAATTAATTTAATTTTAATAATTTCGTTTCCAAAAAATAAATATATTTTTAATATTGAAATAATATATTATTTATTATATTTAAAATTTATTATAATATTTAAAAAAGGATAATTTTATCAATACTAATTTAACTCGAAGAATTTCTTTATCATTGAGCTGATAAATTAAATTTTCTCTAAAAGTAACAGAGAACTTTATTTCCTTTTCCTAATCAATAGTGCATCAGTATGGGTTAATCAAAGAAATTTATTCAATATTCCACTTCTTGTCAAATATTTCCAAGATAGATTTTATTGCTTGGCAACAGATAATTGATGCCACACCTCTGTTTGATTTAATTAATTTTCAAACGGAATATCCCGCTTTTAGATGTTTGCGTATCACCTAGTCGGAGGCCTTTCTTTTGTATTTCATTCGCTTGATAATTGGGAGAATATGTTGAAAAAATATTTGGAATATTCTGTACAAACAATCTCTTTGAAAACTGTTAATAAATAAGACGAAAAGTTAAAATATTCAAAAAGAAATAAATAAAAAATAATATTTTGTTATTGTATATCAATTTTGGATCAATTAAAATGTTTACTTAATTATATAATTATATTTTATATTGTAATATTTAAACAAATTTTATTTATTTATTTTTATTATAAGAACTATTTTCAATTTTCACCACTGATTTCTTTTCAAAAAACATTGTATTTATTAAAAAGCTTGACTAAGAATCAATAAATATATGGATGTTTTTTCATATCAAAATCACTTGAAAAAGGCAGTGTCGAAAATTCGTGAATATCAAAAAAAATCGATATCTTTACTGAGTCATAGTCAGGCTTTTTAATAAATATAATATTTATTTTTAATTTTTATTAAAATATATTTACGAATTTTGCCGTTACTATTTTTATTTAAACGTGTTTTACTTTGTTTGAAATATGTTCTACTTTGAGTTATTTATCTCATGAAATAAAATAATTTTCAAAAAATTGACAATTTTTTAAGTGTCTAATAAATTATAATATTAAAAGAAATAGTTTATCTTTGAAACTTTATTCGAAAGTAAATTTTATATTAAAATAAGTTGTTACTTTTGCTTAAAATTTGTTTGATTTTGTTCGTAAAAATAAAAAATTTACTAGTTGTTTTATATTCTGTTATTAATTTAAAGAGCTTGCGGAGCCACATTAGAGAGTTACTGTACCGAAACCTTTAGAAACACATCAATATTATAAGTTGTAG
The DNA here is from genome assembly GCA_959609185.1 of Schmidtea polychroa. Taxonomy (NCBI): domain Eukaryota; kingdom Metazoa; phylum Platyhelminthes; order Tricladida; family Dugesiidae; genus Schmidtea; species Schmidtea polychroa. Next base: position 30,775 of record CAUHTR010007268.1, on the reverse strand, counting down.
ACTTTTTGCTTGTATAATTCAAAAAGAGATGATTACAATTAAAAAATTAATCCAACATTTCAAAATATTATTAAGAATGCGATTCAACTTATAGCAACTCGGTTTCATTAAGATTTAATATGCTTAGATAGACTTTGTTACATTGGTCAAACAGTACTAATTTTATCTGAACTAAGAATGTATATGCAAATATGCAAATATTACACTGAATTGATTCAAATACTACAGTGAATGCAAAGACAACAGTAAATAAAATCTAAAGAGTTTCCATTTTTAATATACCTGTAAAAGAGGTGGATTACAGTAAATAAAAGGTATACAGTCAATGGGGGTAAATCTAGTATTAACCGTATCTATCACATCAATTCTAACATTCTTGAACATTCTCTGAACATTCTTGAAAACATATAATTTTACTGTTTCATCATCTGAAAACGGTTTCTGTTTTTTGCTAACGTCCATTTTATATTTATCGAAGCTTCTGTAAAACAATGACTTAATATTTAATAAATATATATAATTAAAAAATGACTATTTATTAATTTAGTTTACTTTAAACTAGGGTTGCCAGATTTTTACCAAGACAAACTAGGACAATGATCTCAAAACCGGAACAATCCCTAGGTAACTATATAAAAATTAAAATAATAAACCAAGTATAAATATAAAAATCAATAAACTCACATATTTTAAAATAATTTAATAGCTATAAATATTGTAAATAAAAAAGTAACTTTCCCACGACGGCCACAGATTAAATTGAACAAAAACAAAACTTAATCATCTGTCATTCATAACAAAAACAAACTACCCAACAGGAAAAGTTTCATAATTCGAAAAATAGAAAAAGTGTGATAAATAAACGAAACTTTGGAGGCAGTTGTCCTCCAAAATTTTTAATTTTGTTTGCAATGCAAAAAAGACGGGACAATTGAGCGTCCCGAAACCCTCTTTCGGGACACCGGGACAAAGATCTCAAAACCGGGACGTCTGGCAACCCTATTTAAACTAATTAATTGCCTTTTACTATCAAATTATGAAAGGTCGGATGGGCCACTTCAAATCACGTTTCAGTCCGTGGGTTAGATAATTTTAAATTATTTTAAATTATCATAATTTTTGTAAAAGCTCGCTTACCGTTGGTAAACATTTCTACAGGATTGAAATTTTATTGAAATGAGTTTTCAAATTTATTTAGAAGTTGTGTATTTATTTGTGAAAATAAACTTTGTCATTTGTTGGGTATTTTGTTGTTATTAATTTAAAGAAATTAATTTAAATATAATTTTTTTAATTTGCTCTATTTATGTTTTACATATTGTATATATTTTAATCATAATTAATAATTAATTCATAAATCTTTGAAAATATGCAGTTGTTGAGGCTAAATTGACAATTGTATAACATCAGCCACGCCTCTTTGAATAAATTTGATTTGTTTGTTGAGAAATCTTTTTTTGTTTTTCCTAATCCATTTCAATTTCTGACTATTTTGATAGTAATTTGTTGTGACAAATAGTCTCTTCAATTTTTAGAGTGAAGTATAATTGAAATGGGTTTCATGATTCTTTAGAATGGAATCCGTAATTATCAAAAATATAAATTTTAAATAAAAAGGAGATTCATTAAAACAAGTAGACTGATATTCGAATTTATAAGCTGGTTAAATTTCAGTTGCAATGTTATGTTTCACATTTTGAAAATTGAAAACAGTACAGAAAGCTTAGTTTATTGAGGCTGTAAGCTAAACAACTGAATCTTCCTTTAAATGACACGACAGCTTCATCCAGACATATTTCTTTTTCGGGAACAAAGTTTGGCCTTAACTTTAAATCAATAAAATCTAATAAGTCTTTGACTTTCGAAAATTTTGCGATTGGATAATTAGTAGTGTTCAGATTTTGATGTAAATGTAGCAACCAAATAATTTGCAAAAATCGTTTTCTTTTAAAGATCTTAGAGAAAATTGGAATCATACTCGTGGAGCTTTTGGAAAAATAGATTGTACCTATTAGGGTAATAACTATTATCATTATTTTTCGTAACGAAACTGAAACCCCTTACATTCGAGGAACAATTGTATTCAGATGACAGTAGCAACATTAATTTTTTGAAAAATTGAAAAAGTTCCTCCACCTTTTTATTTTTCTTTTTCACACATTTTCGCAGTTTGACTATCGGTTTCAAGTTCACACTGATTTTTTAAATGATGTTCTAGACTGTTTTTAAGCACATTCCAGTCAGCGGTTTCCAGTTGTTTATAAACAAGGCATTTACAAATGGTTGTTAATTTTTTTCTTTGCTTTGATTATTTTAAATAAACTATCTCGTTTTCAGTGCAAGTCTTACAGAAAAGAAGAAAATTACAAGACATTTAATAACTTTTAAAGCACAAGAAAATGTCTTTTAGAAATTCAAGCAACAGTGTAAAGTCAAACAGGTGTATTTGGAAGAAAAATCTACCCTCATCTTCTTAACAGAAAAGGATCCAAAGATTCCATCTGTTGAAAAGCCAATCAATTTCACACGAATGCCGACAAACTGTCAAATTCTTGGAAACTTCACTTTTCTGTTCAATAGCGAGAAACAGTGACTGGATCGAATCAAAATTATTATTACGGATATAGAATTGCTCTGGAAGGAAACTGTAGACTTTTCACTATTATTCAGCGCACTCATCAGAAAGAAACTCAATAGTCTGATTGATCTATATGACAAAAACAAGATGGAACCGTCTGATAAATTTACTGCAACACTTTCTCAGTTATTAGAGGTCACCAACGTTAATGGAGAATGGAAAAGCAGGGAGGATAAAGAGCTCTACCAGAGGCAAGTTAAGAGTGGAGGAAAGATTGGTTATTCAATGGTCAAACAAGCCCCTTTGAAATTAACCCACCCAAGAAAACGAATTCGACTATCAAAACCGCAACCTCAAGCCAGCTCTTCTCAATCGCAAAAACTTTAGAAAGCAAAGATTTTTGTTTATTAAATAAAAATGGGTTCGATTCAATTTAAGCTAAAATGTTTATTTTATTTACAAATACATTTAATAGTGAGACAATAAAACATTTTATTTGATACAATGTGCAACGTATGGTTATAAATAGCTTTATTATCCGACTTCGTTCGGAATAGATTCAAACTCATTTTTTATTCATTATGTTAGTATAAATCTATTTCAAAACTTGACTATATAAAGTATTTTAATCTTTTGCTGATTATTTGCGATGATGAACTATGTTGATGAATCTCCGTTCTTGACATTCCCATATTCAGCTGCCTATGCGATCAGCACTCGTTTGTCAAATCTAAGTCTGTGATTTTGAGAGATTGATCCAGCGCCTTCTTGATTGTAATTGCAATTGCAAAAGTTTAAAATTAAAAAATATACTGATCTAAAAATGGCAGTCAGGATGACATCTCAAAATCTCACATTGCTAATGTTCATTGTTTAGGAGAAATTATTGTGACATACAGACAGACAGACGTATTTTGTGTTTTACACCTGTTTGCAAAATATAACATAGCTTATAATCTAAAAAAAATCAATAAATACATATTATACGAACACACAAACTTACCTGTGTGTAAAAGTTTAATGCTGCGAAAGTTAACATATTTATTATAGGAATCTAAAAAGTGAGAGAAAATAATTAAGCATACAAGCACAGTACACATAATGAAAAATACATATAAAATTAATAAAGTGTTTTTTTGCGAAATTAACATTGATTAACATATAATTAACATATTAATATTTTCAAATTATTTAAAAAGTTATGCACAAAAAAACTTTTGAATCAGAATTCGACTGCTCTACCTTGAGCTTTAGAGAAAAAGAAAATACATCGTAAGATGTCTTAAAAAAATAAATGTTTGGTGAATACTTTATTTATTTATAATTATAAAAATATCTAACTTACATTTTTACGAAATAAATCCAAATAAAATATCATAAAATTCCTAAAAAAACACCTGAAATTTAATTATCAANAATTATCAATGTTATATTATAAATGCTGACTAACAGTAATATTTTAGAATTTGAATAATGATCTCATAATTATATCAAATCAAAATTCAAGTCCTAAAAATTACTTTAATTCAAAAACTTACCTTAAAACGATTTTTGAAAAATTGAATAAATAAAATTAAGTTAACATTGTCATATAATTGGTGACTCACCTCAACTGGTGTGCACACCAACGTATATTATAGACAATGTTAACTTTCGCAGTTAGGTGTATTATAGACAATGTTAACTTTCGCAGTAGATTTAAAAAAAAACTAAAATTGATTAAATAACACCAAACAAATATTATGTTAAAAAATACGTATAATTTGAATTTATTAAGTTCAATGTTTTATGAAAATTAAAGAAATTAAAGGATTTTATTATTTCATAAATTTAATTATATTAATTTTAATTAATAAATTATTGAGATGTTAAATAATAATTAAAGCTTTATAAACTTAATAAAAAATTTATTTCCGAAAATTAATCAAAAATCCTCTAATTTTACGACAATTTCGTCGCCTAAAATCAAACTACGCACGCACTCTCCAGTGCAATCAAACACTCATTTTCGATGAGTTTTTATGAAACAGTTTCAAGATTTGAAATAAGAATTTTTTATTAGAATTTGAATGGGATTGGGTTTCAGAAAAATCTGGGTTTAATTTTATTAGTAGAAAAAAGGAAAAAGATTGAAAATAAATTTTCAATCTAATATTTCTTTAATTTAGTTGACACTAACTTAATTATTGTTTAGATGAAATCAATCCTTCGTGACAACTGGCAAATGTTTTGCATCTGACGGATGGATTGTTTTATAATTAAAATAAAATAAAAACATTTCAAAATTACAAATTAATAAAATTAATGAAAAGTAAATTTTAATTAAATTTTCATTAAATCTTATAGTTTCAAAAATTTTTGTTTTCAGACTTCAGATCAATATTTTATTTATTTGACGTGAATATTTTAGTGTGCTCAATAAATAGAAAGTAGTATTTAATCTTATAAATATTTTTATAAAATGTTGCGCAATAATTTATTGATTTTAATTGCATTTTAAATTATAATTTTATTAATATTAAGGTTATTGAGATGGATTTTTGAATTAAAAGGTTTTTTATTAATTTCTTGATTAAATCTGTAATAGAAAATATTATAAATAGCGACAATTGGAAAAATATTTGATACAGTTACTAAAAGCCAAATAAAGTTATTTTTGAATGATATTTGAGATTATTTAGCACTAATTTAGCTGCAAAAATAGATTGACACAAAGAATAATTTTAAAAACATTTGTATTAAACGTACATTGGATAGGTAAATTGCAATTTTCTTTGAAATTTGCAAATTTTGAATCGTCGTGACACGTGGTTAAATGGTTACATTATGGATTCCCTTTTTGTAATATAATTTTTTCATTTTATATGACACAATGACACGCGGCAAATACAGCGCAGACAAATCTATATCGAATCGTGAATTAAGTATTTATAACTAAGTTCTCAAAAGGCATATATTTATTAAAATAAGATAAATGGACTAGCTGGAAATATTTCCTTTTCTTCTGCGTTTTTATTGTTCGACTTTTATTGTCCGCGACAAACCTTAATTTAAATAGCAAATTTTAAATTTTAAAATTTAAAACTGTGATTTTTCAGATTTTCTTTCAGATGAATTTTACTTGAAAATAAATCTAAAGTAAAGTATTTTACATAACGGTTCGGTATGTTTATTGAGACAAATTCTCCAGAGAAAATCCCTAATTTTAAAATTCAAGATTTTCCCCAACTCTGTATTGGTGTTATATTTTTCATTCAATTTTAAAAATGTCAAAGTAATTTTATAACTTATCAAACAGATCTCTTAACATTGAAGGAAAATTAATTTCATCATTATAATAATTCATTGGCCAATATTCAAAAAGTAATTTTTATTAAAAGCGAATAGTAAAAGAAAACAAATTATTGTTTTAAACATTTTTGTGAAAATTCCAATTTATTATTTTCCGTATAAATATCTTTTGGCGCCCTCCAAGATCCGACCAAAATAATAAACTCGTAATGTTTGACGTTTCAGTTGTTGTGATAGGTTTCTTTTTAGTAGTCTAAGTGCTGGACCTTCCTTGTCTCGAAGGATTTTATCCAATTTTGTGTGGTGGTGGCTAATATACAAACAAATTTCAAATGCAAACGAATGAAAAATAAATTTGCACTACCTATTAAATAAGTAGAAATCACGACTAAATAGTAGAAATACTCCTACGTAGATGTTAATATCTTAAATTTTCTTTTATAAATTTTTTAATAATTATTTTTAATTACCTGATAAAATTACTTTAATATTTCTTTTAATTAATTTTTATTAAATAAATAATTTTAAGCAAAAAAATTTCCTCATAAAATCAGATTTATTTATCAATCAGTTTTATATTTTTTTTTAAAAAATAATATTTAATTACTATTATAGTGTTAATTTATTTTGTAATAATTTTGTTTTAATTCATTTAACAATTGTAGCTTTTAAGAAGAGACCTGGATGTTCTAAATTTATTCTGAAGACAAATCTTCAACACACTACACCTAATTCCAAAAGTTAACATTTAAAAAATCAATAAATATATATTATAGGAACACACAAACTTACCTGTGTGTAAATTTTTAATGCTTCGAAAGTTAACATATTTATTATATGAGTCGTAAAAGTGAAAGAAAATAATTAAACATACAAACACAAAACAAATAATGAAAAATGCATGCAAAAATATTATAGCGTTTTTTTCCCGAAATTAAACATTGATTAATATATTGTAATCATATTAATATTTTCATATTATTAAAATATTATGCACAAAAACCTTGAATCAGATTCCGACTGCTCTACGTTGAGCTTCAGAGAAAAAGAAGAAAATAAATCTTAAAATTTAATTATAAAATAATTTAGACTTCTTCGAGATAACGTGTGACATAGTCCACTCGGATTTGAAGTACGCGATCAGAATTTCTTACTGCCACACATGGCCTTACCTTTTTAACTGATATTAAATGACTTTTTAGAAAGTGGGAAATAGCAGTTTTGGAGGCCGAGCAATTGTGTTGTAAAAGGAAAATTCGCCTTTCTTCTAAAGTTGAATAAAAATTGGCTTCGACAAAATCCAATAAATTATTTCCTTGTTCTTCTGAAATAATTTGTTTTCTGCCACTTCTTTTTCCTCTGGTGATTTCTGCATATTTTTTATATTTATAAATTATTGGAATAATAGAATTTTTGGGGATTCCAAGTAATCTTCCAAATTCTTGGTAATTTTCCCTATTCTCAAAGGCATTAATAAGCCGAATTTTTGTCATTTTCTGTAATTCTATGAAAATATTAATTTGTTAAAATAATTTATTAAAATTTACGATTTGCGATTTTTTTCTGCAAATTCAAAGTTGTCGAAAATTATCTACATTTCTAAAAATTACGATTTTAATTATTAATGAAGTACTTATTCATAAACTTCCAGTGACTAGTCAAATTCTGTAAATAAATTAACAAATTTAATAACAAATTCACCATATGGCAATTACTTTAGATGTTTTCTGCATAAAAAGCATCTGAACAAATATGACAGATTTATAAAAAATTTCATTTTTCCATTTAATTTTTCAAAATTTTATTATTTCTTTGACAAATTTATAATTAAAATATCGGATCAAAAGATTAAAGATTGATTTGGACTGTCTAATGAGTATTATAATATTATTTTTATGTTAATTAGGATTAAGGGAAATAAAAATATAGTATTATTGTTTTGTTTTGAAAGTTTTCATCCGTCTTCTTCTCAACTTCTCTTGATAAATAAAATAAATATTTTAAATCTATCAAATTTTTAGTTAAAATAGTTTTTTAAATATCCTTTTTATACTTAATTGAGAAAAAATACTATGAGGATATGAAATTTATTTTATTTAAAGAAAAATAATTTTGAATTATTTATCAAAATATATGAATCTTCAACATACATGAAATATAAAAATAATTATTTATTTATCTGTTGGGTATTTTGTGCAATGTCGGTATCACGGTCTGACTTCTTTGTGTTCTTTTTGAAATTAAGTTAAACAAACCAACACAATAATCTTCATTCGAGACTAATACAATTACACTTTTATCGATAACACTCTTTAATGAAACAACCATAACTTTAAACAACTCCTTTGCTCTGCACCTTTCAATACAAATTTGAACATTGCGCAGGGATTAATCTTCCAACGGGAGATGCCCCTTTCTGATACGCTCGATTCTAAAATATTCAGTTATCACTAAATTCAAAGTTTTCATTGTTTACTCTCGCTAAATTATTCGTTGACGTTTCTTCGATCTACTAGCAATTCTGTTTGCTTGCCGATTGCTTTTATACCCATGTCGTATTTTGATTTTACCTTGCCAAATTATTATCACTCTTGATGGCTTGTCCCAATTTAATTATTTAGTCGGCTGATTTAATTGCTCCTACTAATTTGATTGACCATTCATGTTCTCTCACATCGCTCGGGTTTTCCATTGTCTCGGGTTTCCATTAGCTCAGGGTTCCCCATTAGCTAATTAATTTTTAATTAATTTTAGTTTTTTGTAATTAAGTTCCTTCTAGGGACACCCTCATTGATTTTATTTTATTATATTTGAACTTGTCTCATTGTTCGGAATCCGCCCATACCAGTTTCCCCGGAAAGTATTCATTTTTAATTTTTGATTTCTAGTTAATATTTTTGTACTTTAATTTTTTAATATGAATTTGTTGTTTTATTGATTTTTCACCTCATTTTTGTACCTCTTTTGTTGAACCCCAACATATCTAAGGACTACAAAATAAAACCGACTAATTTGATAATAAGTGAAATAAACGAAATTTGTATCAATAACTTAGTCAATACTTTTGAAAGTAAGACATTAAAAAATAATAATACTACACCCGTTTGCATGAAATAAAAACTTCTATAATATAAAAGAAATCAATAAATTTATATTATGTTGCTTGGAATGAAAACTTTTAAATAGAAATTAAGAAAATGGCAGAAAAATAAATTTAACATTCTAACACATAGTAAGAAATACATTTAAAGTCTAAATTATAGACTTTTGATACGTAGAAATAGTTCATGAAATGAAAACTTTTAAAATTTTATTATTTAAAATTTATCAAAAAAAATTTAAAGAAAATTTTAAAGAAAATTCCTCGAATTTTACTTTGAGTTGTCGAGAAAATGAAGAAATATTTGTAGCGAAAAAAATAAACTACCGACGATCTTTTATTATTAGTTTGAAGAGTTTTGAAAATCATTGAGACATTTTAGTCAAAATTCATATCAACAGAATTTGTTGACAAAAACAAATATTTTACTGAATTTCTTCGAAATGTAACTTTTATTCATTTTTATTCTGAAAAATATATCAATTTGATGCAATGTAATTTAGTTTATTACAAATTTATCTGTAAAAATTTTATTCTGATCAAATAATAGATTATTTATTTTATCGTAATATCTACATTGTTAAGGTATAATTATATTAGTTTATTATTATTATTATTATTATTATTATTATTATTATTATTATTATTATTATTATTATTATTATTATTATTATTATTATTATTATTATTATTATTATTTTATTTATTTAATGAAATATTTTAAGTAGAATTTTTATTTAATATATCGAATAGAGTTTTAGTGTTTTGTTTTGAAAGTAAATCCTTCAAATTTTCAATTTTTATACTGCATATTTATACTTTTAAATCTTCCAAAGTACATTCTAATATACAGTGTCACAATAAAACAAGATATTTTAACTTGTAATTCATAACTAAATATTTTATTTGAAATAAGAAATAAATGACAAGTCAGACTCTTCTTAAAACATAAAGGTGTTTATTCAATAAAACTAACAATAAAATTCAATAAAATTAATTATAAGGCAAATTATATTTTTTTAAATTTGTTTAATTGATGAAAAACAATTATCTTCTAAGAAAACCATTTTATCACATTTATGATAAAAAATAAAATTGAAATATTAGGGAAATTTAGCTTCAAATAAATTCAGATAGATGAAATATTTATCTAAATATTTTGCTAATATTCATAAAATAGTCTAAGATATTTATTAGACTAATCTGATTTATTGTAAAAATTCTAAAACACATTCTCAGAGAACTGTTTTGGATTAATAAAACTTTGAGACAAATCTAGAAAAGCAATTTAAACAAATACACGTAAATAAACTGGCAAAAATTAAATAAACTCCTGTAACTTCACCTTTCAGTACCCTTCACCTATAAATTCTATTCTGGATCACATTTCCTCACATTTATAAAAATTGATTTCTTTCTTTTTTATCTTTTATTTTAAATTATTTATTCTTTAGAATCTTAACAAATTTATTGAAAAATAGAAATATTTTAAAATATTCTGAGAGGAAATTAAATATTTATTTAGTTTTTAGAATCAAAAACCTTACAATATTGTTGTTGTTAGTAATATAGATCAGAGGTTCTTAACCTTTTTCAAACTCAAGAACCATTTTAAAATTATGTGCCTTAGTGGCGGACCACCACTTGACAGCCCCAGCCGAAAACAATTTTTTGGCATTGTAGGCAACATTTAAGGTAGTTTTTCGGTTGTCCAGGAAGTATTTCAGAGACAAATTCACAAGCTTTTAAGTAAATTTAGTCTAAAGTTTTAGTGGTTTAATATTTGTACACAATTTATCCTGCCATCTGACGAATGCATTTGAATATTAATTTATTTTTTAATAGTTTTAAATTTGGGTTACTTTGACATTTTTAAACTATTAAAACTATAATTTTAAACGTTTTCTCTTATTGAATAGAATTCTAGCACCATGTTCGTGGACCACAGGTTGAGAACCTCTGATATAGATAACTCAAAAAATTTTAAAAAATCCGAAGTTTATTTTCTTTTATTTTCTAGATTTTTTTAAAATATTAATGAGCAATTTTGATTTTGATTTGCAAAAAAAAACAATTATTCTGAACTTGTGTTTGAATATTCGGAATCTTGTTTTAATATTGAGACTTTGTATAATTTGGCATTGCTTTAAAGTTATGTGTTAAATGTTGTGGTTTTTGATTTTCGAATTAATTTTTTTATCTTGATTTAATAAAAGACAAATTCAACAGTATTCAACAGAATAATTTACGGTCTTGAAGTAAGATCAAATGGTGATTTAGGGTTGGTAGGACAAACTACTGGAAACAAAACTTTAACGGGCATAATGATTCACTTAATTTTGATATATGGGGTTAAGTCATAAAATGACATGTTTGAGGGATATTGTACGCGTGCTTAATATAAATAACCTTATTGCGCAAGCGTAGAAACATGAACGAAATATTATAACTGAGTAAATGTTTAAAATTATTTTTTATAACATTTATTGATTGTAATTCATATATTTTTATTTTGCTAGTCTACATTTTTTTATTATTATTTTTTTAAAAATAAGTAACTGACTTTTTATTACAAACTCGTTCCTGAAAATTGTTGCTATATGTTAGGACAATTACCTACCTACATTATAAACCACTTATTATTATATTTAAATAAACGTAAATCTTTACCAATTTTTTCATTATAGCATCCTATCCTAGCACCATTTTTTCCTAGATCAAATTTAAGAGAAATAATTAATACAAATAATTCCAATTAATTTTAAAGATACACTTTTGAGTAAAATAAATAATTTTGACAAATTTAGACCATTTTAAACACGACATGCACCACAGGAAAATAAACATTTCAAAATACTATTATCAAAATCAATTAAAATATTTAAAATAAAATATCTTTCAAAATTCCATCAAAATTACGGTAATATATAAGGTGACCAGACGTCCAGCTTTTGGCTGGACAGTCCCGATTTTTCACGATTTATCCCGCGCCCCGCAACGTTTTTCAAAAGTCCCGACTTTTAGAATTAAGTTAAATTTTATATTTATGAAAATCATTGTTTTGCATTCTAAGAATCCTACGGACTACTAAGACTAACATATTGCATTTCTTACCCAGTTACATTGTATTTGTTTCTCAGATGATACACTTCGTGCTCGTACTGCGTGCCAGGAAGCTAATTAAACAAATAAATATTACAAATCTGCTACTTACCATAGAAAATTAAGGCAAGTAATTTATTTATATATTTCATAAATACATAAATTTTCTTAAACTTAGCTTAAAATACTCGTAGTCTTCAATATTATATTGATAACAAAAAGTATATCACTGACCCTAATCTTAAAAGAAATTTTAGAAAGAAATATAAAAATAAAATTTTGCAAATATCTTAAGTTAATCAAATTAATTATATGTCAAGGAATAAAATATTATAAAATTTTTTATATTTATAAATTGTACATATATTAAAAATCAAAAAATATTACCATATTATTTTTATTCTATTTGAAAATTTTTGTTGATACCCCCCCCTCCTTTGCCCATCTAAAAATCTAGTCACCTTAGTAATATAGCTTATAAATGATAAAAAAATGACATATTAATAATTAATTAAAATTAAAATAATATTAGTAAATCAACAAATTTTTATATAAATCTATCAACTTATATTAACATAAAAACAAAAAAATAACTTCAGTTGATTGATTTCAGTAATTCTACAAAGTGACAATTATTTATCCTAATTCAAATTTTGTGACAGATGTCGCATCTCATTCTCCCTCCTGCTAACGGTATCCAGAGATCCAATGTATTAAAACAATTTATTTTAAATTAAAAATTGACATAAGCAGTCATTAAAATTGATTAAAAAAATCCTGAACTAAAATCTAATTTGTTTTATTGAGCAAATCCTATCCGACAAAATGGTGAATCAACGCAACCTATTTAATTGGAATTACATTAGGATTTAGGCTATATATATAAATATATATGGACATTAATTAATGGAATAATTCTGTCACTGCCGATGACAAGATAATTGCAGAGCAATCGACTAATTTCTCATTTTGTTTAAATCAATATTTTTTTAATTTTTCTATAATTTTTAGAAATTTAGTCGTAGTGGATTGAATTACTTGAGCTTCCTGATAGAACAGATCATTTTTAAATGGTGATTTTTATTTTAATTTTTCAAATAATTTTAATTGCAGGATTTGTTTTTCGATTGTCAAAATGTTTGATTTGAATAAACAAATAAAAATAATTTATAGCTATGGCATCAACGTCAGTCACAGATTTTTGGAACTGAAATGGAATCAGGGCAATAAAATGGATAATTCTGACATATTTATGAAATTCAATCAAATTTCATTTTGAGATTTCTAGATTGTTAAATATATTTTTTAATAATTGTTTTAATTATTTAGAAATATTTAGCTGGTGAAAATAATCAATATTTTGAATTTTTGCAACACATTTAATTCGGTTTTTATTTCATTACATTTTGTTTGAGTGCACTAAAGAATTTGAAGATTGATGCAGGCGATCACAGTGAAAGACATTTGATGTTGGTTGTCTTCTAAGTTTTTTCGGACATCTTTGATCTGTTTCCTTTAAATATTTCATTTATTTTCATTATGACTAATAGTCATTGACTATAGATCAAAAAATTCAGAAGCATATATGCAAGAATATCATTTTAAATTTTTTTTACAATTTATTGATTACAATATTATAAGTTTTTATTAAGTTTTAAAAAAATAAAATTCAAATTGTGCAGAAAAATTTCCAAGATTTTTTGAACTCTGTAACATATTGACCTTTGTAACCTTCGAATTAGGGTAGAATCAAGGTCTTGCATCGTTTCATGAGTCTAACTAGAACTATTAAACTGAACACACACGAACACACACATTTCAAAATATTTCTTTGTTTAAATGAACATTTTAAGGGAAAAGATACTAAAAACTGACGATGGTGATAAAAAAAGTCTTTGTCTTTTAAATAAATGGATATTAATGAGTGAAAGAAGAAATCAAGAAAAATGTCATTATCCTTTATGTAAATTGATGTTGATGAGTTAATTGGCCCAAAACTAAATTTCCTAATCTCTTAAATTCAAAATGTTGCTCGATACTCATACTTTAACTCCAAATAAAGAACATGAATCATCTTTGACCTTCACAAAGTAGTCAGGTAGAGGGTATAAAATGTCTTCGTTCTTGGGAGCTCATAAAATTCTGCTGTCGTATCCTACGGAATCAAAAGTCATATGAATCTCACAAGATTGAATTGCGTGCGGTAACATCTTGTCTTCAGTATAACACTGCTACAAAGTCATATTATCTTTATTTGAGACAAAAATAAGATTTATTGAATATGAAATAGTCCCCTTCAATATCAAGGTTATAATGCCATATTGTAGAATTATATTTTATAGTCTGTTTCTTTATCTGTTTGTCACAAATTATGTAATTATTATAATGTTGTTGGGTTTTATTAATTTGAGTCGGTACTCCCTGACTCCACTTGTCCCTTTAATTGTGAATAATGAAACAATAAACTACCCAACGTATATTGAATCACAAAATATATCTCAACACAAAATAATCAATTACCAAAGTTTTATGAGTTTGACTGATCCTCCTCTCGGTGTTGATGCCTCGTCAAAATCTTTATTAATATTCATCTCGTTATTATTGATCTTTCAATGAGTTTCACTTTGCTTTGAATTACTTTTTCCTATTCTCAGGTTTCTTCTTAAAATCCCTATCTGGGGTTTGTTCTGATTTTCCCATTCCTTTCACACTCTTCCAAACCTGGATGACAAATGGTTATTGCCGAGCCAATCTCTCTACTGACATTCAGCTCCACATCACCCAGAATGGTTCAGATAATAATAAAAATTAATAGCCCGCCTCGAGGTTCTCTATACGCATTTTTCCTTCTGTTTACCTTTCTCTTTGTTTACCAAACTCGGGATTTCTTTCTACTCGCTAATTAATTAATTAAATATTCTAATGCGTTTTCTTGTTTTTTAACTATTATGCACCTTTTCGCACTTCCTGGCACTTTCTAAAAATTCTGTTAGCACCATCTTATTCTTCGCTACTTGTTCCACCTATGACCAATTTTCCAGATTTCAATTCGAATATTTGAATCTTTTATCGATTGTTCACAATTCCCATTTTTGTGCTTTTCACCTATTTTTTCACCTATGTTCTCTTTTTAATTCTTTAAACTCTCGATTCTATCCCTGGCCAAATTTTCACATCTCTCCTTCATTTAATTAAATACAATTCAATTCTAATAAATATAATTTAATTCTAATTTTTATTCTTATTTCTATTAATTTTTTTGATTATTTTATTACCTCAACAATGTGAATGTTTGTCATGGGAAATTTAAAATTTTATAATAACTTAATTTTAATTGACATGTCTATTTTATTCCAGTTTTATCTGAAAATCGACTTTTCTCTGTACAATGATGCATAATTTATACAATTTATCCAAATATTTATTTTTAAACTGTGGAATAGCGAAAACGTAGTTTTAAAATATTCATGAAATTTTGCCTGATATCATAATAATGTTGTTTTAAATGGACTTTTAATTTGATTAAATATTAAGTTCTATTATTATTTTTCTAGATCAGATACAAAAGTAAATAATAATATAATATTTTAAGAATCACTTCGACATGTAAATAAAATTAAAAATTTCATTATGAATTATATTATATTTGAACTGCAAAATTTCATGAAATACTTGACTGAAATCAAATTTTATTTTCAAACAAAATCAACAATAAATAAAAAAAATGTTATTAAATTTAAATCATAATAATGGTGTGAGAACAGAAGTACACTGGTAAAAATTACGCATTATTAAATTATACAAAAAAATTGCAACTGTAAAAAGTATACAAGGCCGAAATTAGGCATAGAAAAAATGTATTATATTTTTTAAGTGAAAATTTTACAACCAAATAATTTTAAAAATTTTAAATAAAAATCGTAGTGTTTAAATTTTTTAAATTTTGTCTTGATTCATTTCATAAAATTCTGTAAATGTGCAATTTTAGCAGTGCAATTTTGTCATGTGTTATTTTTTTCTGTTTAATTTTATCATGTAACCCAGGGGTGTCCAACTTTTCTGTATACATGATCTACTTTTTTAGTTAAGAGTGTGCCGGGATCGACTTATTGTGATAGGCGAAGTCTAAGGTGGAATAATGGGTGTGTAATGCATTATACATACTATGTTTATAAGGTTC
Organism: Schmidtea polychroa; assembly: GCA_959609185.1. Taxonomy (NCBI): domain Eukaryota; kingdom Metazoa; phylum Platyhelminthes; order Tricladida; family Dugesiidae; genus Schmidtea; species Schmidtea polychroa. Next base: position 14,524 of record CAUHTR010007268.1, on the reverse strand, counting down.
ATAAGGAGCATTCCAGCGATGTATTGGTAGATACGTAAAATATATGTTCAAACCTATTTTTATTTTCAAATCACTCATTAGTTTTCGAGATTTAGGCTCCCGAAGAAAATAAATTGATTTGCTAATCGAGTTTTAAGATCCTTAACTTTATGTTTGCTCAGTTCTGAATTTGGTGGATAATCAGTTTGATACTTGTTATGTAAAGCTAAAAAATGTCTCTCCAGATTACCCTTATTAGCAATGGCTTCCGAGGTAAGGCATATTAAACAACAGTATTTATCATTCACCATTGTAAAAAAGTAATCAAGCTCCAACTCTTCATTGAATTGATAATTTTAGATTTCTTCGGTTTACTACTCATATTCATGGGTATACTAGAATGCAAAGAAATATTACAATTTAAAAAATAAATATTAAATTAAATATTTTCATAGAAAATTCAAAAATTCATGAACTGCGGCAATTATTTCCATTACATTGAAAGAAATAATAACAATCCTGCATACTACAATCGGGGACAACAATTCAAGTATATTAAAATCTAATTTAGATATATTTGAATTTACAAGAAGTGTATTAAAGTTACAATTTATTTATTACGGTTTACAATAATGACCTCTTACTTTAGATAAATTTACTGATATTCCTTATATATTTGTAATGCTATCCCTTATTTTTCTTCCAGTGCAATGACCGCAGTTTAGAGATCTGTTGCAGAGAATGCACACTTAGCAAGTAAATAAATATGTGAGAAAAGCAATTTAATTTAAAACAAAGAAAATAACATCCATTTTATACAGAAGAAAAATTGAAATACAACGTGGTCACCAAGGATAAATAATATTGCTTAATAATGACACAGTTAATACAAAAAAAATAAAGCTACTTATGGCCACCAAATATTCAAGCTAACTAAATGTGTTCTTCGACGAGTTGAGTTGTAACTGTTACGTTCGCATGTTGTGTTCGGTGACAATGTAACACATAAGTAACAATGTATTGTGCTGAGCGAGCGGATATAACAGTGTCTGATTGTAAGAATTCTAGGTATTCATGAACGTGGTAAGTTCGCAAAATACATTCAACTATTAGCACATAGCTTTGTCTTTTAAAATCCCTTCAAAGTCACGGTAGTAAACGGAATTTTTCCCAGACATTGCGAGAGATCGACGATCGACCAAAATTGGCCTCACGATCGACTTGTTGGCCACTCATGATGTAACCTATAATAACTTAATATTAGTCCCATAAATAAACAAAATTAAAAAATATGATTTGTTAATTTATTAAGCGGATAGTTTGCTAATTCTACTTTTGTTTATATGGTTCAGAGTTAGAATACAAATTAATTCTTTGATTGTTTCTTTAAGGAATTTTTATATAATATTTTTAAAAACAAAATTTTATCATTTTACATTAACAAATATAAACAACTAATAAAATAGATTGAAATTATAATTTTTTATATCTTCTGGAACACTTTTTAATTGTTTGCAAATTGTCAAACTCGTTAAAAACTATTTAATTATATTTATTTAATATGTTAAAGATCCAGAGAAAAAAGTTATTGTGTACAATTTAGTCTTTTGAATAAATAAATTATACATTTTTAGACGACATGCAATAAAATAAAAATGTCAATTAACAAAAAAATGAAATTCGTACATTTGATTCAGTTATATTTGCTTTGGAAAAATCAAACACTGATTTAAGTCGAGACTTCCTTAATGCGGTAAGGGGGTAGATGTCTAAAAGGATGAATAATACTTTAGTATATGTTATTAGACTCCTACATAATCCTGATTGTATGTCACATGATAGTTTCTTTCACGTGGCACCAAGAAAAGAGATATATAAATTGGCTAAATCTATATATCATTTGGAATTTTTGAAACTAAAAACTGTGGTAACGATAATAATGAAGAAACTGGCGAAACTGAAAATATTGAAGTATTTTCAGGTTCAAAAGAAGAGGTGAGTCTACAGCAACAAATAAATTTTAGAATTATAGAAAGTTTAAAAGAATATGAAAGTCCAAATGTCGACAAATTTCAATCATTAATAAATAAATTGAAATATTCGAAACAAATGGGAAGAGATCCTCAAATTTACAAAAATATCTGACCATTAAACTAAATTCTACACAAAATGAGAGGAAATATTTCATTGCAACCGATTTTGTTATTAAAAAAAAGAACGAGAGTTAGAGATGATCCAACTTTGGACGCTCTGTATTTCTGAAAAAAATTATTTTAGATCAAAAAAATAGTTCAATTTATTGCATTTTCATAAATCGTTATGAATTTATTTTTACGTTACTATTTTTTATTTTGTTGTATAATAAAAATGTGAATTTCAGTTTAAATTATAATGCATTAAATTTTTATTTTAATAAATTGTTTTCTCGAGAAATTAAAAAAGGTTAGAAATAAAGAACACTAATGACAACCTCTCATACTTAAGTAAAATAATTAAATTTCCTTATATTTTTCTTCGGCTCCTCGTGAAAAAATAATTTATTTTGTTAATAATTGATGATAGTGTCCTATAAAAGAAGCGAAAAACAGTATAGAGTTACCGTAACGGTCGAAGAAAGAACACAGCCAAACAATTAAGCAAATCAAAAATAAGAAAAGAGATAGTCAAAAAGGAATTTTCTTCAGAAGCTTAATCAGATTCATTTAGCTTGAGTCGATTTCTTTTAAAATCATTTGCCCCTAAAACAATTGTGATTCTGTGATACAAATAATACTGACCGTGTTCAGTTTTTTAACATAGAGTTGGATCATAAACTTTATGCTAATGAATAGTATTGGTAATAATAATAGTAATAATCACTCAACAGATTTACATAGTAAGGATTTCGTATTCAAGCACTTTTATTGGATTACGCAAAAAAAATTAAAATTGATTGTCCATTTTTTAATGCAATATTATAACTTCTGGCGCATAAAGAACATTATTTCATTTCATTCAAACGCATCTTTTCCTCTAATAAACACATGTACACCGGAGGTTGGAAAATTGAATAATTAAAAATAATTAATTATATATTCCTTGAAAACCTTGTTCTTAGTGAAATAATTAGTAGTTTTTATTTTATAACATTTCTTTATCTGTAAAAAAAATTATTCTCACGGAAACAGTTATAGGAAATGATTTAATTAAACAATATCGATTTGATTAAATTGTTAAAGAAACTAATTAAAATATTTATCAAAATTCGTAAGAAAAATATTTTAAATAATTTTCAGAGAGAAAAAATTTATTTAATTCACAGAAAATAATAAAAAAATATTAGAGCAACAAAAAGACAAATCAATACAATTTATCTTTCACAGAAATAGTAAATATGGTAAAGCTTTTGTAATGCAGCTTCCTGTGAGATATTTTGCAATTGTTAATATTTATCATGTTTAAATGCCTGACTTGCAAATATTTTATTATATGTTTTTGCTCGTTTGAATTAACAATTAAATTAATCTAAACATTTCAAAATATGTTTGCATTGTGGATTTAATGCAGAAATAAAGAAATTGCAAATTTCGTAACATCTATTTAAGTTGTGTAGAAATTGGGATTATAATTTAGTAGATTAAATTGCTTTTCAGGAATTTTTTTTGGGTCTGAATTGATTTTTAATTATTATATTCAACAGAAATAATATTGAAAATAAGACATTTGTTCATTCCGTAAAATAAAACAAACATAACAATGAAAATATGCAGATAAATCCCAGTGAAAATTATGAAATTTTCAATGATAAAAACGAGATTTAAAACAAAGTGTTTTGGTTTTAAATTGTCATTGTTTATTGGTTTCGTTTGTTTTTTAAGAGTCATTTTTTTGGAATTTGAAAAAAATTAGATTTAAGTATTCAAAGTATGAGCTCATTAAAGACGCAAATTCTAAAGAGTTCCAAGACTCCTTTTTAAAAATAATACAGTTTAAATGTTATAAGTGTGATCAATTAGTTGAAATAATTATTGGTGTTAAATTTGTATATTAAAATCTATATTACATTAAATTAAAATAATAATATTTATGATCAATATTGATTATTACCTTGTTTCAGTTGTTTAAATTTTCAGAAAAAAAAGAAAGAATTTTAAATTGTAATTAATAAATAAATGTGAATAATAAATAATAATTAATAAACACTAATTTTAATGAAGCTGTGACAATAATGAAAATATTTTTCGTTGCTTTATTTTAATTATTCATTAATGATTCATTAAGGTTTAACAATTAAAAACTGGCCAAAATTAATTGTGGGAAAAACCAATATTTTTTATTTAAAAGTATTTCTTAAACATTTTTGGTCGTTAGTTGTTTATATGTCCATAAATTTTCTGCTACCCCCTTTAAAAATATCTAAGATTTAAATTCTTCAATAAATAATGATATTTTATAACAATGGAACTAACATTCGGATTTAATTTATAGGCAAAGATGGAATTGATGCAAATATTCTTTATGTAATGCCTCTGACTAGCACTTTTATTAATTTAATAATTGAACTAAAAAATATATTATTAAATTAATAAAATTAAAAGCAATTGTTTAAATAATCTTTTACTTTCACTTTTTACGAAAGTCATTATCAAATTCAATTTAAAAAATCATCAAATTCAAACATGTCCAACGAAGTAACTGAAGTTGTTACTGAAGTCCAAAAAGTTGAAGAAGTTGAAGAATCATCAAATCGAGTCAAAATCAATGTATCAAATATGTCAGAAATACAGGAAACAGAAACCTTCATCGTATTCACAATGATATCTCCGATGATGTTCAAGTTCTTCGACAATGTTAATTACAATAAATTATTTGTTCAAGTTAATTGTATGTCTCTACACTCTATAAACACAAAATTTACGAAACCTCTCAACTTGATTAAAAAGAGGAAATGTTGAGGAATATTACTCTTAATTAATTTGTACTTTGATTTGAGAAATTAGATTCTTCGGAATTTTTTTATCTAATTTTGAATTGTTTAAATTTGTTTTTTATTGTAATTAGAATTTGTGAGGAATTTAAAATTTTTGAATTTATGTTAATTTGCTGAATAATAAAGTTTGATGAAATTTCCTCAAAATAATAATTAAAAAGAGAGTTTGAAGACTATAAATCAGTAGTATATCGATGTTTGTTATTCGTACATCTTTTTCACGATATATTTCGATAGCATCACTATCATCATCAAGTTACCTACATTGACTAGGGATGAATAACTATACAATATTGATAATTTATAAACAATTTATTAAATTTATAAATTTTTAAATTATAAATAACAATTTTAAATAATTATTTTCAAAAATAATTTTCAACAAACAATTATTTTACACTCTTAAAATTCTTTAAAATATATTGTTTTAATTATTTTTTAATTATTTAACATAACTATTTTTCAATATACATCAACATACAAAAACTTAATTAAAAACATTCAACACACAAGTATTCACTGCATTCAGCACATTGATTTTAAGATTAAAAGTTCTTATCAATAATGCTTCACATATTACACGCTCAAAACAATTAGCAAATTTTTTTGATAAGATTTTAAAATCAGACATTCCTAATTCTCTCATACAGACTTTATCATGATTTTTAATATTGGACACTCCCTTCGGTCGACAGTGTTTTTGAACTCGAGTACAGAGAAGACGAAAGTCTCTCCAATGTATCTGGCATTGATAAACGAGATCCGAACACAATCCAACCGGCGTTTGAGATTTACTAACAAACATACTACGTACTTTGCACGATTTCGAAACAATTCTATAATTCAATGTACCCAACTGTTTACCTATCTTTCTTTTGAAATCTTTATATCCTTCAGAATACTGTAATACCATCGTATATTTTGGCTCATCTTGTTTGTTAGTATCAATATTCATATTCACTACATCATTCGACATATCAGTCAATTTACATTCATTCATAATACGATCCTTAGCATTATTCATACATTTATCAACAGTCTCTTTCAACGTTAACAATAAAAACCGTTTTGAGTACCCATTCTTCACCAGTAATTCAACTAATTTATCTACATTTCTTACTGAATTTCTAAAAGTTGATGATAAGCACCATGATCGATAAACCAATCCTTTCACCATATTTCTTTTATATTTAAATTCACAAAAACTCTCTAGGGTAGTATAGAGGCCGGTATCTGTTGGTTTTCTGTAAATTTCTGTCTCATATTGTTCATCTTTACGTTTAATTAACAAGTCAATAAATGCTCTGGATGAATCCTTCTCAGTTTCACATGTGAATTTAATGTTCTTATGCAATCCATTCATGTAATGCAAAAAAGGTTTCACATGTTCCTTATTTTTAAATATCAAAAAATATAATCAACATACCTTTTATACACAATTGGTTTTTCATATTGAAAAGAAGCAATTTTCTTTTCTAAACATGCCAAAAATAATGACGCCATTGTTGGTGCTAAGGGCGAACCCATAGCCACTCCATCAATTTGTTCATATCATTCATTATTAAAAAGAAAATTAACTTTGGAAGTTGGAAACTCTAAAAGCTTCCTAAATGTATTTTTATCACACATATTATGCGCATTAATATCTTCATAACATAATTCACAACATAAATCGATTGTTTCTTTCAACGGGACATAAGTGAATAAACTACATACATCAAACGAAACCATATACTCATTAACATTATTTTTATTCAATTGTCCTATACATTATGCAAATTCAAAACTGTTCTTTCATTCAAACTCAGATTTTATTAGGGGTTTTAATAATCCATCCAAATACTTCGCTATTTTATAATGAGCTGTTCCGACCATAGATAAACAGGTCTCATGGGAACTCCGTCTTTATGCACTTTTGGAAGTCCGTATAATTTAACTGGTTGTGAACCTTTTGCATGAATTAATATTGCTCCCTCTTCATCAATATGATTATTCTTAACCAAATAACACAACATAGTATTCAACATCACTTCATCCTTTAGAGGTGGCAATCTCCCTTTATTTCGAAACTTATCGATTTTTGAAAATTGATAACCTGAGAGTACTTCATTTAATTTATTCACATAAACATCATGGCCTAAAATCACAAATCCATTTCCTTTATCAAATTTACAAACATTAATATCTTTCTTGACTAAGTTCTTCATTACCAAAAAATCCTTAATATTCTGTTTTTTATTTTTATCAACACACTCAATCGTACTTGCACTCAGCATACTTTTTACCGTAAGTAGATCAATATCCTTCTTTGACTTACATATATTATAATAAACACATTCAATTTTTGCACGCAATTTATTTTCATCGATCCTATTTTTAATGCAATGGTTGGAACCATATTTTAAAATACGTAACTCTTCATTAGACAGAACAATCTTACTCATATTAATCACAGTATTTTCAACATTAAATTTAGAAACACCAAATAATTTCCTTAAGTTCAATAATTTCTTAACATGCGAATCACTTTTTGATTTTAACAATGAAATAGAATTCTTAATACATCATTCAATACAAACTTGCAAACAAAATTCATTAGTTATATTAAGCAATGACAATCCAATTGAACATAGTTTTTCATCTAAGGACTTCCTCCGTATCTTTTCTGTTTCCAACATTCTTCAAAGCGCTTTTTGATGTATTAATTGGATATCTTTATTTGAAAGACAATCACTAAGCTTCATTTTAAAAATGAAGGAAGGAATTATCCTTTCCTCGACACAAGTTTCAAGTAAGCAAATATCCAATTCCTTTCTTCTAAGCGCACAATATGCCTTCATGAGTCTTTTGAATATTGGAACAGCCAAAGTATGATTTTTGATGATAGTGATGCTATCGAAATATATAGTGAAAAAGATATACTATTGGCGATTTTTATTAATAAAATCTTTACCGAGTTTATTTAAGTATTTATTTAAAAACAATAATTGATTATTATATAAAATCAAAATTAATTTCTAATTTTTTCAAATAAATTTTTTCTAAAAATTTTACAAATTAATACTGTTTAACCCAGTTTTGCACATATGCAACAAAAATTTCCAACATTTATTAAAATATGAAGTTAAAAACATTTTCAGTGGAATTTTGTGTTTCTAAGTATTTAAGAACCATTGTTGCACATATGCAACAGTTTTAATATCCTACTTAGTAACGTACACCGGGTCTGTTTGATTTGTAAAGTGTTATGACAATTGTATTTCAATTTTGTTTGGAACTTTAAACACATGAAAAATGTTCTTAGTTTTTATTATTTATTATTAAGTGTATATATTGTTTGAATATGTTTTTGATCAACAAATGTTTACGGCATTTCCTGACAGGGTCCTTAAATTGACTTTCGCAAATAGGCAACATAACGCCCAAAATTAAGGAAGGCCTCTAAAAATTATTAAATAAGTTTCTCTAACATATTTAAACTGATACAATTATGAATCTGTTGTGAAAATCATTTCCATGCTTAGAAGTCATCTTTGACTAAAAAGAGTTAAGTTTGACCTAATTCTAACATAAACAGTTAATTATTTTAAAATAAGAATTCTAAAAACTTAAATTTCTTAAATAAGTCTTTTAAGTGAATAAGATTTTAAGTTTTAGAATATTTCCATATTTTTGATATGAGAATTCTTCAGTTAAGAAAGAAAAGTTATTTAAAAAAATCGCTTAACGCATTTCAATTAAGAAGGCGAAAGTGAAGTCAATTTCTTCACTATTAACATTCTAAAATTCATCCATTAAAATTTAACTTGCATACATATTTTAAATCATTATCCTTTCTTTAAAGAAAATTAAAACTCAGAAATAATCTTCCAAATATAATATTATCTCAAATAACCTTTTCAAAAAGCAACAAAACTAGGATGTCAAGACTTGAATCAGAAAAACAAACTTTTTTTTAAAAATTACAAACAAAAATGTTTAATCTAAAATCTATTTTAAAATTATTATTATTTACTTGAAATGCATAATAAATTCATTAAAAATAATCATAAATTCCTGTAAAACAATAAAAATAAAATTGTCAAATTCAAGAGCTTTCATAAAAAGCTCACATTTTTATGAAATAAAAAAAACAAGCATTAAATTACTTATTTGAAATCTATTTCTAATATTGCTAACGTCTATATAAAATACTTTAATTATTGAGGATCTTATTAAATGACAATTGTCAATGAATAATAAGTATAGTACATGAATTCTAACCGGTACAAACACCAAATCCCAAGAACATACATAATGCAACCTTGAAAGCGAATTGTTGAATTAAATCAAAATTATCTTTAATCTTTAATAATAATAGTTTTTATTTTAAATTAAAATAATTAATTTAATTTTAATATTTGTTTTCAATTTCACATGAAAACAATTACTGTTTACCGACTTGCACACAATTATAAAATACACACACACACACACAAATATTAGATGCATAACCAAAAATGAACAAATGAAACAATAATAAAATCACAATAACGCCAAATAATAAATAAAGATGGAATTTAGAATATTTCAAAACTAAATAACAAATAATTTAATGACAAGAAACATTTTTTTATTGTAATCAAACAGAAAAATAATTGATAAGCATTGGAATAAACTCAACAATAGAAAACTTCTACAACTCCTCTTCGAGCTTTGTAATGACAATGTGTCAGAAATTTTCCTGTTTCCTGTTCACAATATATCGGCTGATATGATCGATTCTTGAAAACGACTGACAAAGAAAATTTTCTAAAACAAATCGAAGTGATCAATTAAAAATCTTTCAGATAATCTTATTATATTTAACATACATAATCTGTTAATATATATATATATATATATATATATATATATATATATATATATATATATATATATATATATATATATATATATATATATATATATATATATATATATATATATATATATATATATATATATATATATATATATATATATATATATATATATATATATAATGTATAAATTATGATTATTAATATTAATTAATAAATATTTAAAACTATGGAAATATTTAATATAAGGTATATATTTTATAAGGTTATTTAATAAATTCTTATTAGTATAAGATTTATTATATAACATCAAAACAAATTATACATTCATCATAAATAATTTTGAATTTTATCAATTTAGTTTAAATGGGAAATTTCTTACGTGTAATTAATTTCCAAAGATACTTTAGCATTATACTTTTTTCTAAAAATTCCAGTTTTGCATAGGTCGGGAATAAGAAATGTCATTTTAGACATGTTTTCATAGCATTGCTTTTCTAAAAAAAAATCACGAAATTAATAAAATTTTCTTTGAGCAATGGCACAAAATCTTACTTGTTAGTTTCATTTGTAGTCAGAACAAGAATATACTTCAAAATAAAAAATTGAAATCTCATTTTATATATTTAAATCACACAACAATATTTAACCTTCAATGAATATTAAAACAATTATAAAACAAATATAATTATTCAACATATTAAATTATTTTTATTCCTTCGCCCAATATTTTATCTTGAAATTGTGATCATTTTTTTCAATTTTTTACCATTGTTTAAAACTCATTTACACATTTATGTAGTTAGATATCTTGTTGTTTTAATAATTTGGAATTTGCGGTTTTTGTGAATTATATAAAACTTGTTATTTATAAATTCTTTGAATAAATATATATTGTTAGTTTCAAGATTTTCCTGCGAAATTTAAAGATGGATCTAAAGACGGATTTAACTGGCGACCACGCCGAAAATCAAAATATCGACGCCATTTCGAAATCGACAAAATCGCTAATGGAATGCCTACCGAAATCATGCCAAGACATGCTCACACTGAACATCAGACGATATAATGGATGAGGTTTAAAAGAAGCCGAAGAATGGATCAGGGATATAGAAGAACGGTTGCTGACAAATGGACAGCGATTGGACAAGCACTTTCGATGTGTTATTAGTGGCAGAAGCAAAGACATTGTGGGAAAACGTCAGAGAAACAGAAACAACAGATGCGAAAGCCAAAGCGTGGTTCTTAAATACGTTCACAATTACAAAATCAATAACTGACAAAATCAGAAAATTGGCAGCTATGGAACAGGAAGATGATGAAAGGTTTGCAGCTTTTGAGATACGGCTAAGAAAAGCTTCATCTGAAGTTGTAAATTCAGGACGATCAGAAGAAGATATTGTTCAAGACCTCATCGCAAATAAAGCACGCGATGCGAGACTGAGGGAGATACTATTGACGAAACCAGAAACAAAAATTGAAGAAACGAGATCATTGGTAAAAATTTTTGAAAGTAACAAAAATGGAAACCATAAAACCGAATTTGTTAAAGCAATCGGTCAAAGAACATACGCTAGCATGACTGAGGGAGGGCAGATGAGAATTCAACAGAATACCCAAATCCCATGGCAACATCACCACAAAGAAGACTATCAGAAGACCCATTTAGTCACCACAGATCAAGAAGAAACGAATATCCTATACGCGGGCCAATACAATATGAAGGAAATAACCATAGTCGTCGAGAACAATCTCCAAGAGAACAATTCTTGAGAAATGCGAGAATCCCGAATAGCTCAGAAAGGAAGCTGCCAACAATATCTCATCGCCTGCCTTCTTCCCTTTCATCTTTCTGCTTGCACTGTCCTCTTCTCTGTGGATCTTGATTGACCACTCCTGCATAACTTTTCATAGCGTTTATCTGATCTCTCTGTTTGTCCACTTTATCCATCAGAATTAATGTTTCCTTTATCTCTTCTGTGCTTTTTATCTTCCGCAATATTACTCCTTTCTCAACTTCTTTATTCTCAGCACATAATATCAACATATTTGCTGTTATTTTCAATTTAGCGAATTCTTTATTCTCAAAAAACCTGTCGACAAGGTCCTCCACTTTTTTAAAATATGTTTCAATCTCTTCGCCTCTTCTTTTATAATTCAATATACTTTCCATATCCTTTATTAAGTCTCTTTCGTAATCAAATGCCATTCGTAACCTGGCTTGAAATCCTTCGGCTTTTTAAAGTGTTTTTGCTTAGTTCTTTAATAGATCCTCGTCGATCATACATGCAATCAATCTTTCCTGTTCATTTTTATGCGTGATGCCTTTAGCATCGAAATAAATCTCGCATATTCTAATGAACTTCTCCAAGTCATCACCTTGACAAAGCACCTTTGGCAACAATCTTTCGGTGATCGTCGGTGTTTACCGCTGCCACCATATTAGAATTCTCATCCGTTAAAACATTAATATCGGTTTGAAATTACTAGATAATTCCATAAATTTTTTTTAATAAATTATACACTCAAAACTTATCTTTACTTTTGTTTCTTTTTTTAAACAAATTTCAATCATTTTTCGATAAAAATATTTTTAAAATTTAACAAAATTTCTAATTAAAACTTTTAGAATCTTTCATCTTCCTCATAATCAAAATTCTTTATTGCATTTAAATCCATAAAATTTATCTATTTTTTTATTAAAATAAGAATCTATAAAATCCATAAAATAAACTTTTTACAAATCTGAGGATTTCTGTAATTTCGTTTCAAAAAATGTTATTATAAGGCAAAAAAGCCTCGGTGGGCCACAGGTTGCTCATCCCTGATTTAAAATATACGCACACAATACATATTTAGGATGACAGTAAAAATATATAATAAATATTATGTACTTAGTAGAAACATATGGTAAAAATATAATAATTAATATTATACATGCAATAAATAATAAAACCAATAGTTAATTATTCCGTGAGTATAGTTTTATAATTATATTTTATTTTAGTAAGTAAGATTTATTATAAATAAGCGCACTAAAATCAGTCAAAGGACCCAAAATATTTCCAAGAAGCATCTTAAAAAGTAAATCTTGCGAAGAAATAAAACCCCGGAACAGATAAACACATAAACTTTAACTAATCGCCATTAAATAACAGCACGCACTTTATAACATACAACTATTACATATTTGGCAGGGATTTTTTTGTTGAAAAGAATCAATAATTATTCGGTGCACGTTTTTTAGTGTAAAGAACCAACTTATTATCATTAGTAAATTTGATATTTAAATAAACATTATATAAACATAAACATAAATAAACATAAAATGACATTATTTCATCATTCAAACTTATAAATTTTACCGGCTTGCAAACTTTGTACCCTTGTTCAGTTTCGTTTCGCAAATCTATGAACACCATTAACCACTCAAATTGTAATCCTACTTATTCTCTGTCGTATTAATGTCTAATTATGGTCAAATGTCATTGTTCAAAAGTTAGATTCGTTTGAGTCAGTGCGTTCTGAGATTTTAAAAAAAAGATAGATAAATTTTTGAAAATATTTTGACCTTGACATTACGTGTTTGACATTATGTAGAACAATGACCATGAATCATAGCGAATGTTGGTGTGCGAAGGGGGAAGGGAACCTTTCCTACCCAGATATAGGACCCCATGCATTCGCCTCCGACTTGCCCCCTACATACACCAAATGACGACGTTGATATTCCCTCATGTGAGCCCGTGACGATGTTTTCAAGTTGGTACTGCCCACACGGGTTGGAGCTGATTAATAGGTGAGCCCTGCCTTAGGACTACTATTAACCCCCTCGCGGTTCAGGTTCCACGGTGCCTTAGAAGGACTTACCCACATTCACATATCTAACCTGGTCCGATCCTGGTCCAAAGGAACGACCGTCAGTGGTTTTGCCCATACTCCGTATCACGTCTTCATTTATTCAATTTACCCGGTCATACTTAATGCAAGTTTAATATACGAAAAACCAATAAAGTGTATTGAAACCCAACACAAAACGACATGCTACAATTACTAATTATCAGAATTCAAATCACGCACGAATATACTAATACATAATCAGCAGTCAAAAAACCCAAATGGTTTTGCAGTTTGATAGAGGGAATCGGGGCCGATTCAAGTTATATTACGCGAAACCGTCTCCTTCTGCGAGCATTTCATCGATGTCCACTGGTAGTCGGTGGTCCGAAACGAATTTAATGCCTTAGGCCGGTACCACGAGGAAAACTTCCTTGGAGGGGACGGAATGAGTGGAGGAGATCTCCTGGATTGTCGACTTCGCCGCCGATAGCGATGCTTCTAAGGCTGCCATTGCCTCTCTTCTCTTCTGGTTTTTCTCTGCTCGGGTGGGTCGTTTTCGCTTCCTGGATGGCTGACCCTTTTCTACTATTAGTGCATTACCCGGGGCCACAAGAATTGGGGCCAAAATGGGATCAGACGAGCCGCCTGCCATCGGTTGATAACCCGACAAATCTGGGGCTGGGACGGGCGGTAGATGTGCACCGTGCCCCTGGCAGCTGGAAGTAGAGACTGTAGACGACAGGTGGTGTAGAGGGAAGACATTGGTATTATCCAGAACGGGGAATTCTCGTACCCGCTTCGCCAGTTCCGCCTCCGTGTAGACCTTGTGGAGGGCTTCGGACTGGGCTTTTATTGTCAATCTTTGGCAGCGACTCTCTTCTAGGAGGCTGTCACG
>CAUHTR010007267.1:22818-71685 GCA_959609185.1 Schmidtea polychroa | reverse complement strand
TTTATTGATTTACCCAATTAATTATCAATTTAGAGCGACACCAATAATTCAATTTTTCAACAATGGCTTTAGTGCTTATTGCAACCCTTCGGGAGGAATAATTCGTTTACAATACAACTTGGGATTCACAACCACTTGACTGCTGTTTCTGGTTTCGATGATCAGTAGATTCGATCTAGTTACTTTCTTAGGTTTAACTTGAATTTACTAGATAGCTTTATTTCATTTCAATCGTTTCTCCGACCTGACAATGCTCTCTCCTATATCTTACACCACCTCTCGCTTCCTCCTATATGCTATCGAAATATGCAAATTTAATTTCGATTTTGCTGGTTTTTATCTCTTCATTCTGTACTTGTCAATTAAGAATGACCTTGTCGTTTTCATTGTTTAATTTTTTTTTACTCTTATTTTTTCTTTCATTTTCAATTTCTTTTGGTCACTTTTTATTCATCAGAATTCTGAAATAACCCATTCTTCATTTTATACATTTCTCAACTGCTCATTTTATTCATTTAATAATTGTTGAATTTTATTATTTGGACATTCTCAACATTTTAAAGTTTTAATAAAAGTTTTCTTAATTATATTGAGTATATGCAGTTTCCATTTATTGTATTAAATTTTCGCTGAACAGAAGTTGTGATTTATGCGCAAGACCCATATGTAGATTTTCCAGTTCCAGTATTATATAAATTAAAGATATTATCAACAAAATAAAAAAAATGTTACAATAATAATAATAATAATAATAATAATAATAATAATAATAATAATAATAATAATAATAATAATAATAATAATAATAATAATAATAATAATAATAATAATAATAATAATTTTAATAATAATAATAATAATAATAATAATAATAATAATAATAATAATAATAATAATAATAATATATTGTAAATAACTAATGAAATCGGCATTTTAATAATAAATGATGTAAAAAAATATTCCTGTCATTTATAACGAATAAATACAAAAATACCCAATATTAAACAATATGAAAGATATTGGGAAAAGTATTCTGCTGAACTTGTCAATCATTTTAATATCTCTAACTTTTAGTAATTTTAACTTTTTTGTTTTCGAACGACAAAAATGAAATTCTCTGTTTGATGTCTCACGATCTTTGGATGATTTCTGATTCTGGAACATTTCATTATTTTCGGTTGATGTCGACATTGGTATTTCTTCAAAATAGTCATTAATGCCTGAATTGAATTTCCTGCCGAACCTGTGAATAAATTTGCGATAGTTCCGTGACGACTGGAATCTCCTATTATTTATTGAAGTGTTTGCATAAACGGAGCCTTTGTTTCGGTTATGATGGAAATTTGTGGATTGAAATTCCTTTTGACATGAATATAAATTAGGATTACAACATGACTGTTTTGGGTAAATAGCTTGACTAAGTTTCTAATATCATAAATGTTAAACCATTTTTATTGAAAATTAACACAATCAAAATAATAAAATTAATTTAATATTTTAAAGTTCTCATATTACTACGGATTAGAGGGAATAGTTACGTTTTTTGTTTTAACTTCGCGTTTAAATGTGTTGCATAATGAAAATTAGTTGATGCTTTGGATAATGAATGTTTACATAGATAAGAACAAAAAATAAAAAAAATCAATGTAATAATGATCAGTAGGACATTTGCCAGATTTGTATGATTCTGGATATTTATTATTTTATAAATATTTATTTAAAATAAAATGTTTTTCATTGATTCGACAATTAATGGTTAAACTGCGCTGTATTTGATAAAAAGTTTTTTGAGGGTGTTGGCAGAATTTTACATAACAAGAAAAATGAGTAATGACTGCTTAGAAATTATTATCAAGATTTTTTAAGAAATATTGGAAATTTCACATTTTAAATTATTTACGTGGATTTTAATTGCAAAATAGTTTTTAAAATGTAAGTTAATTTTAATTTTTAAATTTATTAAAAAATTATATAAATATTATTTAAATTTTAAACCAATCGTCCATAATTTACTATTTTATCAAAGATCTTGTAAAATATTTTTAATATGATGTAAATGATTTATAACAATAAATTTAACAAATATTTTCTTAAAAATAAGTATATTTTTTTGGTTATGTATCAATTGTTTGCATGCTTGATTTATTATAGAAATTGTAATCGTCGTGTTTGTATTTTTTATTATTTTTTTCTACTCTTTCTGGAATCCTATAATAAATTGGTAGGATAACTGCTAATGAATTCAAAACACACACGTGAATTTGTATTTATCTTATAATAAAATTTATTGATCATTTTTTTATATTATAGACTTTTTATGAAATGCAACGTGGTGTATTTGTTATAGTAAAAATAATATTTATTTTATGAGACATTTCATGAAAATAATCTGTTGTGATATTGTTTGACAGACATTGCATTTAATGTATTGTTTTACATCTATTGAATATTTTTGTGTTGTAATTTACCACTGCTTTATCTTTATCTTAGAATTCTGTCAAATTATTTCTATTCAAATTAATTAATATTTTCAAAAAAACTTAAATTAAATAAAACTCCCGAGATAAAGATTAGTTTAAAATTTTTTTTTTATTTTATGCATTTATTCATTTCCATTAAGTTTTCATATTGTTGCATAACTGAACTAATTCTAGTCATTTTATCTACACCAAGAATAAATTTTACTTTTTGGGGGTTTTACTTTTTTCTTAGCTAATTTAAACAATCACACTAAAATTACACGACCTACTTTGAATCGAAAATTTGAATAAAATTTTTTATTAATATTATTTTTATGATACAAATAAGAAACTCACATTTTCTAAATTAAAATGAAATGAATCATTATTTTTATTCTCTGTAAAAATTGGCTGTGAAAATTTCGTGCTTCTTTCAGAGTTTTCTTTTAATTTCTTCTTTTTCTGTTTTGCTCTCTCACCCCAAAATGTATAATTGACAGCAGCATATTCAAGTAAAGCTGAGAACACGAAGACAAAACAAACTACGAGATATACATCTATGGCTTTGACGTATGAGATTCGAGGCAGCGAAGATCTTACACCTGTACTGATAGTAGTCATGGTTAAAACTGTTGTAATTCCTAAAAAAGTAATATCGTAATTATTATGTCAAAAATAATTTCATTGAAAGACTAAATTTAAGAATAATTTATTAATTTAAATTAAGAATTGACAATGGAGTGTTAACAATGTGCTAGCAAAAAGAAGCAATGTGCTTGAACCTCAACAACCCAGGATATAAACAATAATAAACTTTCATTAAAATAATATTTAATTTATTTCCATTCTGTCTACAAGTTTAAAAAATTTTAATACTATGCAATAAAATTTTTTTGATTTTTTTGTCAGAATTAAAATAAATAAAATATCATCAAAAAAAGATCAGAAGTGACTAAATGAATACAAGATTATAATGATAACATTAAAATAATATTGTAATTATATTTTGTTTGCTAAATTCGTTTACTTATAAAAATAATAAAATGTAATATCATTTTCATTCTGAAAAAAATACTGAAAAGAAAAATAATCATTTTTTCCTAATCAGTAATAATTTTATTAATAAATAAATTTACATATTAAAAATATTATTTGAAAATAAAATGATTTTTTATTAAAATTTGTAAGATTTTTTTACAATTGAAATCATATGCAGATCTTGGTTAATTGTATTCATGGATGTTTCAGAATCTTAACAAAATAAATGTAAAATACATTTATTCATATATAAAGATAAAATTGTGAAAGAATTTTTATTTTGTTTGATTTATGTGAAATTTGATATTTATTTTTGAAATGATAAAATTTGAAAATTGCTTTTGGTTTTCAATTTAATTATTTGTATTAGTTTTTATACTTTTAGTATTTATAACATCCATAATTAAATACTAATATTTATTAAATTTAAAAACAATGTAATTTGTTTTGCAATATTTAAACAAACTTAAACAGACTTAAACATTTTTTATTCAAATTGAAATGAAAATATTGAATAAAAACAAAGTTTTGATTGTCTTTTGAAATATAATAACATTAAGATGCATTTAACTAAAACTTCGAAAATTTTAATAAATAAATAACAAACTATGTATAATGACTTTAAGGGGGAATTTATTAATTTATCAAATAAAATTTATACTATCTCAAGAGTATTATCGTTTCTCGACCATTGGAATGAAAAATATGCCAATAATTTTGAATTATAAGAATATCCTAGAAAATTCCTAAAATGTCTTGAATTTCCTGTTGAGGATATTGTCTACGGAGTTATAATCAGAAGGATCGTAATCCTTAAATCAAACCTAACAATAAAACAGTTCGAAATATTAAAGTGTATGTTATAAATTAAAATTAAATAAACTGGCAAAAATATAAATTGTTTTCCATCAATTTGGACTAATTATTGTTCATGAAGTTGTTAGTTTGAATGTTTGACGTTGTGTTTTTGAAATATTTTACAATATTTTCATTTTTATATTATTTGTTATATTTTTCAAATACTTAATGGAACGAATGTTGTAGGATTTCCAAAGAGGACTAGGTGTTCACAAAAATTTATGCCTATTGTCTATCGGATAAAATTTTGCTGTGGTGAAAACAACATTAAAAACGTTTCTATGTCTTATTGAGGTGTTGCATATTGACAAATCCTTTTTCTCATTGAACTTTGAATCAACAGTACAGTTGGACTTCGTATAAAATAAGCTCAAAATATTTAGTCTTCAAAGTTATTATTAACCACTTGCCGGGCGCGCGCTCAAATATGAGCGCAAAAAATGTGTACCATTTCGGGCAAGCGTTCACATGTGAGCGCAAACTCATATAGAAAAAATATTATCCTTTGAATAAGAAAATTAAAAAAATATATTTACGTTAAATTTTGATTATATACTATTAATTAATGATTTTAAAAAAATACTTTTTTTTGACCGAAAACATGAAAAAAAAATCGCCCGGCAAGTGGTTAAATATTATATTCGAATTTTATTGAATTTAATAATTTATCAAATTTTAGTAATTGGCGACATCAATTCATAAATTATCCTAAGATTAAGGAATTTTTATTTCATCAAAAGTTTTAGCAAATTATTGCAATTTGTAATTTAACAAAAAAAATTAAATTAATAATATAATTTTTTATCTTGTCAAATTTATTTCCCTCAGATAGAAATTATCAAATTTCATGATAAAAAATGGGAAAAGAATTTTTTCAATAAATAATAGACGTGCATTGAATTTAGTTATAATTTTGGTCTTTATCTATAATATTATCTGATACAAAAATATAAAAACGATTTTCGATTTGAAATCATCAAAAATATTTGTCACTCGAACAAAAAATTATCTTCTTAAAACCTTTAATTTGACGTTATTGTCCTTCATTAATAGGAAAAAAAATACATGTAAAATATTTATAAAAAAGGATAACTTTTAAAATAAAATATCTTTAAAACAATTAATGGAACAAAATGTTATATGCGTAGTGTTGATGATGGAGTTAGTGTCGGCTCTAAGTGACCATGTCCTCCGATGCAACTTTAGGTTCGGCACCATTTAATAAATCATTGTAAAAATAAATAAATTAAAATTAGCTATGTAATATTTTTATATTAAAATGATAACATATGTATAAAAATACAATGAATCAAAAATACGATTCCAAAATTAAACATAGAATAAAAAAAATTGTACGACAAAATTCTAGAATTTTTTTTTGTATTTTAGTGATGCAAACACGTAGGCAGTTATTTTAGTCACTTGGTAAAAATGTGAGGAAAATTTCTATTTTTTTTGAATAACTGACATAATATCATTTTACATAAAAATATCTTTATTTCTGATGCATAATGGAAAATTAAAAATTTTTCTAATAGAATAAATTATTATTAAAATTTTTTTTTATTTTTATCTTTTTTTTACTGTCACGAAAAAAAGAAAAAATTATATCAATAAAAAGTCAAATTTTTCGAAAAAAATTAATTGTGAAATATGCTAATCTGAGTTTTATATTAAATAATTTTTGTAATAATAGATCTTTTTTCAATTAATCTTGCTAAAGAAACCGCATATATAAGTCCAAGTAAGTAGTATTGTTTTACTGTTTTGGGAGTCATTAATACATGTTTGAACTTGAGTTAAATTAATTGTAAGTATGGATTAAAAAAAATTGAATTAATAAATTAAATGCATCGGGTGTGACGTAATAATGTATTTTTATGGACAAGCGCACGCCAACTGTAAGTTGCGTAATTGGAGAGGGGACTGCTCGGTTAACAGGTTAATCATTAACCGTTAATGTACTTGTCAGTATGATAGGGTTCAATAAAAATAGATGTGCAATTTTATCCGTAAGTCTAGTATAGGAATTGAGAAAGTGACAGAAAAATAATTTTACATACAAACACAGCACACATAATATAAAATACACGCAAATTTAATATAGCTTTTTTTTATTCCGAAAAGTAGAAAGTCATTAACATATGTTAACATATCATTAATTTAAAATTATTAATATTCATGGCTGAAAAAAATTTGGATTTGAATCTGACACTCAACTTTGAGTTTTTCGAGAAATGGATGACAAAACATCGTAAGATCTATTTATAAAATATAAGTTAATATTTCTTTAGATTTTCAGATATTTCTTTGGAGACACTTCCATTTTGCGAAGGTGAAGATCTGACAATGTAAGAATTTTTTTTATTTAATTACAAATAATTAAAATATTTTACAGCAATCAGATATTTCTAGTCATAACGGCCCTTTGTGTGAAGGATATTCAACAAGTTCCATGGACATCTTTGGAATTGAAGAAAAAAATTCGAAAATCGTAAATTTTAATAACTTATTTTAAAAAAATAATATTTTCATAGAATTCAGAAAATGACAAAATCCGTCTACATCGTCAAAGAGGCTATTGAAAATGAGCTGGAGAAAGAAGATTACAAAAACTTAAAAACAATTTTATCCATATATCGATTGATGAACACACCAACATGTATTATAGAGACTTTTAACATGTGGAATTAGGTGTATACTGCAAGAATTATGACTCGTGATAGATTAAAGAGAACTGAAATAAGTCAGGTATTATTTAAATGTTTTGTAAACATGTTTTCCCGTAATTTTCATGTTCCTCGGTATCGAGATTTTTGTTAGTGATTTGCAGAATTTTTTTTCGAAACAAAATGATATATTTTTCTTTGCCGATCCAGAATTACATGTTGGACGTTTTATCTTTTTGAAATGAGAGATTTGTTGTTATTTGCTACTTTGTTATGAAGTTTAATCGTTTGAAAGTCATAAGAAAAAATAGGATTTACTGAAGATAATAAATAAAATATTATTGGAAGATGAAGGTTTTAGAAGGTATTTAGGCATTGCTTTCACTAATATTCTAATATTGTGAAATCCCAGCGAGTGTTTTCGTAATAGAAAACATAGGCACGCTATTAACCCGTTAACCACTAAAACCGTCTACAGAGGGTCATCATAAAAACCCCATTCAATTCAAATCAAAACATTTTCGCGTTCCAAACAGTAAGACCGTTTTTCATCTGTAAAACTACACACCACAACTTGCAGGTTTGAACACGATCAAACACATGGTTTGCTCGTAACGGTCAGTTTGGTTGAGTTTGGTTTGTCCTCGTAATTTTATTTCAGTGGTTAAAGGGTTAAACAGGAGACTAGAAAAAGACTATATTTTCTGAAATATGATGGGGAAAATATGAATATTTGTTCTGTTTGGAAAAATTTGAAAATATTCTTTGTGAAACAAATCATTATTTATTGAATATACACAAGTAGGCTGATAGTGGTCCCCTGCTCCAGTGCCCGTTACCCACACTCCCCAACCTCGATATTAGGTAATTTAATCAAGTTTTCAATAATAATATAGTTATTTTTGTCACACTATAGTGTAATGGTTTTTATGTCAATGTGAAACTCAGATTATAATGAGGTATTATGGACCCAGGGATTTTGAACTAGATTTTGTAGATCTGGACCTTCCAATGACTTGGAGTGTCGAGTTAGACTCGATATAGGACCGCAATGGGTTTAATGGAAGAATAATTATTTAAACTTATCGATTCAGCCACATAAAAAGAAGTATCAGTAAATATTTAAATTTCAATTCTTCAAAATATTGCAAATAAATATCGTAAAAGAGCAATTAATGAGTAAAAGTACTTCGAATTCAAGTCGACAATAATCAAATAAATATTAATCTTAAATATAAATCGTCTAAGATCTTCATTCAAGTTAATAAAACACTAAGACTATGAAATCTGGTAAATAAATTTTGTTGTTGGTATGTAGTTGTTGGTACAATGTTGTTAGTATGGGGTTGTTTTATTATTATTACTGTTATTATTAACAAAAATGTAACAAAAACCCTTAAACCAAAGACCCCATTGTGTTTTTTAACGAATAATAAAATCTAGTTCAAAAAAGCCTGAGACAATAATATTGAGTTTCACATTGACACAAAAACCATTACACTATAGTGCGACAATAAAACTAATTAAATATTATGTAATAAATAATTTTTAATTGGAGTTACTTAATCATTGGGGGAATAACGGGACAAGAACCCACTAACTTAAAGTGACCAGATATTTTTTGTTGGAATGCGGGACATTTTCAAATTAAAACCGCATAATCTAGGATGCCTGGTCACTTTATACTAAACCTATGCTAAACTTATGTGGAATACTATAACAAGAACACTATTTTTTTTCTTCACTAGAAGATTGTTACCACCCGAGCCAATCGAGAAGTCGCTGTTACATATATCACAGTGAACACTATTTTCGATTTTGCTTTTTTATAAAAGAAAATTTCTTTTTCAACTTGTCAGTAAATGTATATTGGCGTTTCTTGGACATAATTCTCTGGAATTTGAGATTAATTTTTATATTTAGAATTAGAATAATTAGAAGTAATATACATATTAAAAATTAATGAAAATATAAATACAAACCTTTTTGCGGACACAATTATAAAAAAATTTTAACTTTGCACTTTTGTTTTGTACAATTAAACTTTTTAAACTGAAATAGCAATTATAGAAATATATTTTTTAAATACTTAAGCAATGTGAATTCGCTAAAAGCTCATGACATACTTGAATTGAAACATTTGAATTTTTGAATTTAAATAATTGTTACCAGTTAAACCAAAGCAGTGTTATTTGTTTGGAAAGTTAAGGTAAGATGTGCAATACGGAACGCTTCCCGGGACAATTTTCAATGCTGGACATACGATTTAAATCCGGGAAAGTCCTGCATAATCCGGGACGTCTGATCACTTTGCAATAACTACTTATAAAAAATATGTAAATTTGTTTTAATAGATAAGCGGTTAGTAATGGAAAGTAGGAAAGGTTAACATTTAAGGAATTATTTGCAATGTTAAAGATTTAAATTATTTTAAAAACAACAAAAGTTTTCAAAAAAGAGTTTATTTTAAAAGAATTTTTATAATAATAACAACAGACATCAAAGTAAAAGATAAAAGAGATTTATAATTTAGATTTTAAATTAAAAAATAATGGCATTTTTCAGTCATTATAGTCATTTTTTCACTCAATATAGTCATCAAAATAAATAAATCTATTTTTATTATTCAATATAGTCATTGAGTTATTAATTATTCATAATTTTTATCCCAATGACCAGAAACAAAATAACCGAAGAAAAGCGGCAACTTATAATCCAGTGGTATGAAAGTGGTAAAAGTGTTTGGGACCCGGTATGGCATCCAGTAATAATGACATAATAATTATAATTTTTTTATTATAACCTAGTGCAACTCTTGCCGATGTTGCTTCATGGCTGATCCAAAATGATACCCAACTGAGCATAACAATCAGAATCGACGGTAAATATGTTTGGAAGACGAAAAATCCAACATTTCTGTGAAGTTGAAAGCATAGAGACAATCTCTGATAAAGTCCTGAATATGAATAAAATGTGAAATGCAATTTGTTATAATTTTAAAAAAATTATAAAAATATTTCTGAATTTAAAACCGATGAAAATTTCCCTGCCCCTAATAATCACATCTTCAATGATTCTAGGTCGGTTGGGAAATTCAGTTGTACAAATTTTATAACTTCATTAATGAAGTTTCCAAATGACTTCAATTTGATCCTGAACAATTCTCCTGACAATAATGAATTAATGAAATTCAAATAATTCATTTTAGGATTATTTCTGAATTTGACAGTTTCTGGATTTTTATATATTGAAACAATTTGTTAATAATTTGTCATGGAAAAATAGATTCGATTTAAACAAAATATTTTATTTCTAATAGCAAAGTAATGACATATTATTGCCCACTGCTAATTCGTTTTATATTTGCTAATATTTATATTATTAAAATATTTTATTTTCCATACAAGTGATCGACTATTGTCATTATCAATTTCATTTTTCTTCATTCAATGTTTTTTTATTTCAAGCTAATTTTTTGCACATGGTTTTTTTATAATGTAATTATACATCTGATTTCATTGGATAAAATTTCCTATTACAAAAATCATTAAATTTTGTTGGGTTGTCGGTGAAATTAAATATTACCAATTATTGATGTGATTTCAAAGCGTGCCTTGTTTAACAACAATAATGAACTCGAGACAATATAAACTTTTATTGATTAACACAATTGATTATCAATTTAGAGCGACATCAATAATTCAATTTATTAACTTTAGTGCTTATTGCAACCATTCGGGAGGAATAACTCGTTTGCAATACAACTTGGAATTCACAACAACTTAACTGCTGTTTCTGATTTCGATGATCGGTAGATTCGAACTGGTTGCCTTCTTAGTTTTAACTTTAATTTATTTGATAACTTTTCTCTAAATCGTTTCTCCAACAACTTCGTAATTTGACTTGAATTTCGTTTTAATTCTGTGTATTGGAAATCTTGTTACGCTGGGTCTCCAACTTGGTCAGAGAAATAATTTTTTTCTCACCACAAAGTTTCTTTAATAAAAAACCATACCAAACAGCTGATCAAAATAATCGTTGCGTTCAATAATGGGAATCAAAGACTTATAATGCTAGTGAAATGTTCTGTACACACAAATACTCAACATTTATTACACATTTATTACACATATGCAGTTCAAAACAAGCAATGTGTAAAAACAAATTAGTCGCATTTGCAAATAACGCGCCGCATATCGTGGCACGAATAATCAACATTTGTACCCCAAGCAGATTCTTTACAATAAATACAAATATGATTCATTTTTTTGTGATGAAATTGATGCAAATGGATTTTAGATGATCACACTTGGAATAACTAAAGGGCGAATGCAGTAGGTTATAGATTTAACAAAAAATTTCAAAAAATTTCATTTACTTCACCTGGCCTTAGGAAGGTTAATCGATTAATCAAACAAGAAATATTTAATCAGTTCCAACCCTATAATTATTACATTTCTAATGTTTCTTTCATTATTTTCATAAATTTATTCCATTTTTACATCTTTTAAAAATCATTTTTAAACAAAATGTCAGATTTATTATTCTTATTTTTCTTTTTTTTAAGCAAAAATGTGAAAATAAAATTAAAATTATTTTTAATTTTTAAACTTTCATCCGTTTCTTTCTTTATGAAGCTGAACTCTAATTATTTATTTATTAAATTTAATTATTTGCAAAAAATTAATTATTTACGAACAGATTTACGGTTATACAAAAGGAAGACATATAAAAAATTACCATAGAAATAAGTATAAATTCGTTAAAAGGTGAAATAATGTAAAAGAAAAGTATTAGAATTTATTATCAACATAGCTTTTATGAGGTATAATCAAAAATGTGCAAAGAATATCAAAAGAAATACACCTAATTCCGAAATTGAGTAACCTCTATAATTCACGTTGGTGTGCACACCAGTTGAGTGAGTCACCATTTACGTGAAAATGAAGTTACTCAATTTCATTTATTCAATTTATTAAAAATGGCTTTCAGGTAATTTTTTTTTATTTCAAGTATATTTTAAGACTTGAATTTTGATTTTATATAATTATGAGATCATTATTCAAGTTCTTAAATATTACTGTTAGTCATCATTTATAATTTATCATTTATAAATATATTAATAATTAAATTTCAGGTGTTTTTTAGGAAATTTATGATATTTTATGCATTAATATGGAATTATTTCGCTAAAATGTAAGTTAGATATTTTTATATTTATAAATAAATAAAGTAATCACCAAACACATTTATTTTTTTAAGACATTTAGGAAAAAATCGGCGTACATGAATGAAATAGTTTTTTAAATTTTTATAATCTTCTTTCTGCAGCTCATTTTCGATGGCTTTTTTCTTTCTGTGAATCAAAAGATCTCGAAGGACCTTCAATATTTGAAATGCTGCCTTCACACATACTATAAAATATTTTAATATATTGTAATTTAATGAATAAAACTTACATTGTATTTTCAAAGCTCAAGGTAGAGCTGTCGGAATCTAAATTAAAAGTATTTTCTTGCATTTTTTAATAATTTTAAAATAATTATATTTTAACAATATTTTAACAATATGTTAACAATATGTTAACAGTTATTTATTTCGGAACAAAAACCTATATAAGAATTTTGCATGCATTTTTCATTATGTGTTTTGTGTTGGTGTGTTCAGTTATTTTTCTCTCACCTTCACAAAACCTATAATAAAGTTACTAAATTTCGGAACAATAAATTTCTACACACAGGTAAGTTTGTGTGTTCCTATAATATATATTTATTGATTTTTTTTTAGATTATAGAAGTTATTAAATTTCGGAATTAGGTGTATCAGTTTTACAGATAACAGAAAAAGGATGACAAGTGAGTTCCTTATGAATTTATTATGAAAGTATTTTATTTGAATTATATATCATTACACTTTTGTGTTGTAGGTAATAAAATGTCAGATAATAAAAGTATTTATTAATTTAATAATATATAAATAATCTTTAGGTTAATAATATACCAATAATACAAATTTTACCATGCCAGCATGAATCGAAGCAAGAAGTTTAAAAGAATACAACCAATCCAAAGCTTTTTACTTACTGGAAACATACTTTCGTTTTCATCGCGTTCAGATAAGAATTAATTTTATAAAAAAGTTGCCCGTATGGAGATTCTGGGGAAACGGATTTATATAAAAATGGACAATGCCTCCCCATTGGAATATCTGGCTGATTTTGAATCCGTTCGCGAAGAGAAACACATAGAACGTGTGCATTCTGCTTCACATAGAGGTTGGTTTTCTCTATATAAAGAGCTAAGTCACAGGTTTTATAATATAAAACAAAGTGATGTTAAATTAAAAAACCGCAAATAATTAATTTAACTGAAGAAGAAAGAAATGTGTTGAAAGAATTTAGGGTTAACTATTTACATGAAATCTCAAACATGCGAACAACAAGAATTACCAGGGAAGGCGCAGACATTAAGTTACCTCGCAATAATCGTGAATAAATGTCCCCAATTCTAGTTGTTACAATGCTATTTTATGAAATACATTATTATTTATATGTTTTGTGTATATTTTAATTGTTAAATAAATAAATATTTTTATTATCTGACATTTTTATTATCTACATATCATTAAGCTTTTGATTGGTGAGTGTAAGACCTACGAAATATCTCAGTATCAATACAAATCTATGATGGTCAAAAGAGAGATTTGAACTGAAAATTATTGTCAATGAATTCATTATATTCTATTTAACCATACTTCCTATGAAATAAAAAAGACCTAAAAATGTAAACAAGAAAACGGAAAAATGGCCCACCTGTTGACAGATTAGAAACAAGGGTATGGACGTCATAGTTGACTATTGTAAACTGTATCATATGAATATTCTCAATATTATGCACAGCATTCCGGCCGTTCTTCCAGCTCATTTTCACATCATCCAACGGATATCCATCTATAAAAAAAACATTTATATAATATATAAAATAGGAAATTTAAAATCAGAAAGAGTTTATGTGTACACAACCTCCTTTTTATACATTTTGAGAAATTAATCTGCTCTTGACAATTTTTATTGTATTTGAGTTAAATTTATGTTAACTTAGTAAAATTGAGCACTGAGTAGACTTTAATAACATAAATGGCTAATGTCATTTGAAAGATTATAAATCCTTCATTTTATACTCAATTAACTATAACCTTTATCCATAAACCATGATCGTTTTGAAAAACGGACAGGTAGCCCCTAAATTAGTAAAAACTGAAATATTTTAATGTTCTGTAGGATTGAATAAGATGAAAAAAAATCGAAACTTTTACAGATATTTGTAAGTTGTTATGGTGTACCTTATACCTTGAAGTTTTACCTATTGGTGAATGACTCAAATTAGTAGAACTTCTTTATACCCAATGGTTATTTTACTTTTTGACCCTACGTTGTTTTCTTTAACATTTTTTTGGCTATTTGTTTTGCATTTGTCTTCCTTTATGGAATCAAGTTATATCATATATATGATAGAAGGATTTATTGTTCTACCTCACTTTCGGGAAGCCCACTATAAATTAATATATAATGCTGTTTTTAACCATATTTTTTATTAATTAATTTACTTGCACTATATATACAACAATTTTACGAGTGTAAGTAGCAGCCTAAAATTATGGACAAATTGTTTGAAAAAATCGCCATTCGTACATCTTTTTCACTATATATTTCGATAGCATCACTATCATCATCAGGTTATCTACATTCACAACGGATGAATATATATGTTACAGTGAATTTGTATGACCAGTGAGAATATATTTTCGCTAAACCGGTCAGTGAATGTATATCTAACAATGAAGATACAAATTCACTGGTTACATTTAGTGAGTTTGTATTCATTGACAAGCCGCGTGGAAATATTTGGCCCTAAGTGTCGATGTGTCGCCCTACCAACTGTCAATTTTATTCGCTTCGTCGCATCCCTCGCGCGGCCAGACTTGAATTTTTATAATCTCAAGGTATTTATACAGATTATTTGTATTTTAAGATTATTTGTATTCAACTTATAACTCGAATTGAATCCATTTCCATATCTTAATCTACTTAGATGCGTATTTTAAATGAAAACAAAAAAACAAACTAACATTCAATTATAGGTTAGGGTAGAATGCACATTCACTAAAACTTGCTAGTGAAGTTATATTTTCACCAGTAGAAATATATAAACGTATTCGGATATGAATTTACTGAAACGTTAGTGAAAATATATTCTCACTGGTAATACAAATTCACTATAACATATATACTATATTGATAATATATAATAGTGATGCTATCGAAATATATAGTGAAAAAGATGTGCGAATGGCGATTTTTATTAATAAAATCTTTACCGAGTTAATTTGAGTATTTTTGAAAAAATGTTTTTATTGAAAAATATTATTACTGACAATTTAATTAGTATAAGTTTTCTGTAATTATAACAATTAGAAAAAAACTCATCTTCATTGTCTTCTGCAATATTGTGAATGTCTTATTCGCATTTGTTTGTTTGAAGTGTAAGAAAATTGATTTGCAGCGTATAAGTCAAATTTCATTTTTTAAAACAAATTGGAAAACAAGTTTGACTTATACTTGTAAAATTCGGTAGTTCGGAGTTCCTAGCAAATTTTCTTAAGACAAATAACTTTTTAATTCAAAATTCTATTTCAATAAACTCAATATTAAAACATTTGCTAATTTAAATTACAATAAAATATTGCGAAATGTCTAATAATAAAATTTATTTTTAAGATCACATATTACTTATAAATTTCTCAAAATATATGTTTTTTATTCTTTTATTTTTTGTTAAATTTCTTGAGGCTGTATAGCAAATCATTAATTGGAAAGTATTTTAAATACAAATTGCTCACAGCTTTCAATTTCGACAGTGCAATTTTGCTCATCCAGAGGATAATAATGCAAATCCATCATACAAGCAAGAGTAGTAGAAAATCTACAATTAAACATTGGAATTAAAGTTTATTCATTTATTGATTTTATAATTATTATAATAATTATAAGAAAGTGCTACTGAAACATTCGTTTTACAATATATTTCGACAGTTTTCCTGTCATCATCAGGTAGGATAGAATAACTATAGAATTTTAATAATTATATTAATTATTTAATATTTAAAAAAAAATTTTTATAATTTAAACAATAAATCGTTTTTCAAATTTCATTAATTAAAAATAAAGAAATTTTAAAATATTGAAATTTAAAATTAACCAATTTAATAATTATTTAATTTAACAACAACAATCCATATAATCCATATATAATTTATAAAAAAAACTATTTAAAACATCTAAAACAAAAGTATTCACTGCATTTTGGACGTTATTATTATTATTATTATTATTATTATTATTATTATTATTATTATTATTATTATTATTATTATTATTATTATTATTATTATTATTATTATTATTATTATTATTATTATTATTATTATTATTATTATTATTATTATTATTATTATTATTATTATTATTAACAAAGTATAAAAAGAACTAATTAAGTAGAAGAACTAATTACCAATTTCACCGCGGCGAGACATTATATCATTATATTAGTATTGAATATGAGATTTCATGATAAGTTCTGACAATATATTTATGAAAATATTATTATTCACAAACTTAATCCTTATTTATTTTATATAAATAATATATTATTCAAATTACCTCATTCCATAGAATATTCTTCCGTCACCGTAAATCCTGAGCATTTTGTTTTTTTCTGTGACATCATGTAAAAATGAGTATTTATCATTTGCCAAAAACGTGTCCGGCACCCAAATCTGATTGGAGAAATCCCCTGGCATTGGGATCATAGCAGCAGGATGAGAAGTATTGAAAGCTAATCTCTCGTCTTGCCAGTATTGATTAAGATAGAGAGTAATTGTGTAATCCTGGCGATATAATTTACAAGTCAATGAATATTGTTTGAAATAGTATCATATAGTATATAATAAAAGGAAAACAAGTAAGAAAATAAGTTCATAAAAGTATAAAAATTAATTTACCATGTTTACTTCTGAAATTGAATCAAAGCTTGCCACAACAAGTTCCATATCAATGCTCATTGGACCAGCTAAATAATATCAGTAATAATAATAATAATAATAATAATAATAATAATAATAATAATAATAATAATAATAATAATAATAATAATAAAAATAATAATAATAATAATAATAATACTAATAATAATAATAATAATAATAATAATAATGTTGGGTTTTTGGTTAATTTAAGTCGGTTACCTCTGACTCCTCGTGTCCTTTAAATCAAAACAATAACGACCCAACGTATATTGAAATAACTAAATTCACAATCTTTTCTCACCACTTTACAATCAATAATCAAAGTTACGTTTGACCGATTCTCCGCTCGGTGTTGATGCTTTAATATTCACTTTTATTCACCTTTTATTCCCTTCGGTTCTCTTGACCAACGTTTTCCTCTTTTTCTGTTTGATTTGATCCTTTGTCACTCTTTTTATTCTTATTCTATGTTTTCTTTTTCCCTAATCTCCTAAATTCGTTTTTGCCTTTTCCTAAGCTCGAGTTCTTCTTACCCTACCTGAGGCAAAATGCCCATTTGCTCTGATTTTCCCTTTCCTTATATTATATAAATGATCTTTAAAAACCCATTTCAACTCTAATTTTTTAATATTTTTTACGATTTTTGAAAATTTCAATTATTCTAAATTTATAAGCAGTTATTTGTGGCATCAACAAAACTTCTAATTAACGAATATTCCCAAAATTCAATGCTGGTAGACTGAAGGAAATTCACCTTTCATCCATTACCATATATTAAAGGATATTGAAAAAATTTTCCAAAGAAAATGTGGAACTGATTTTTTAAAAATTTATTTAACTAACAATAATATTTTTCAATTTTTTTCAATTTCATATAAAATTTTATTTCATAAAAAAAAGGATTTTTGGTAAAAATAAAATTTACTGATTTTTGGACATCATTTCAATTTTATAAAGGGTGAATTAAAAATATTTTTGTTTTTTATTTTTATATTTGAAACATATTGAATTTGGTAAAAAATGTGGTACATTCTGTCATGCTTGACTGGTTTTCCCATCATTTCCCCGTTATCCTGGACGAAACATGTGAAAAACTTCGATTCATTCGATATCGTTTACTTTTTGACGAGTCATTTTAAAGGTTTGAGTGCAAGCGTTGTCATATTGTAGACCAGAACTTCCCCTCTAGATCAAAAATTTGTATTCTTTGTTCAAAAAGGCATGGATTCTCTATTTTTGTAGACAATAGAAATATTTTTTAAAAATATATTTTTCTGACAATAACAATATATCAATACAACAATAGAAATAATACAAAACATTTGTATAGTAAGATAAATGATCAGCACTGACAATAAGTATCAGTCATTATAATTGTCTAATTTTGAATTTTATTTTTAAAAAATTTATAATTTTACTTTTGAAGGTGTCCTGAAAACATGTTACCCTTAAGGTCGAGTCCCTTCTGAGTGCATATCTTATTTTAATATCGTTTATCTTTAAGACAGATTGTGCATATATTAATCACTTGATACATTATCAAGGTTCTACAAAACTAATTTTAAATTAATCTCGGGTACCTAATTACTTAATTATAGCATAATTAAGAATTTTTTTAATCTTCCAGGACAAAGAGACTCTTAATAGCTATGAGATTCGAGTGAATAAATTAAATGTTTGTCAGTTGAGCAATTATCTAGTAAAATTTGACCACTCTCCCTAATGGAATTAATCACATCCCCTTAATATCCAGTGATATCTTAACATATAAAATTCTAAGAAAATTAATTAATTATTAATTAACGCAGTGTCATATAAAGAAGTCGATATATTTTTTAATTGTCTTTTTCTCCATTTATCGTAAATAAAAGGTTCTTTCATTGAACAGAAGAAGCTTTTCGTTTGGTATGACAACGTGTATAAATATTCTGACTTGGCTATGTAACACAAATTTTCGACATTGTCTTTTCTAGATGTCCTTGTAAAATAATATATTAAAAAAAATTAAATATATTATTTTAATTAATATTTTCTTCATTATATAAAGTTATTTGTCCTATTACATGTAAAGGATTTAGCTATAAACCAGGAAGCAGACTGACTCCTTAACCCTGTTGAGTTTTAAATGTCTCCTATAAAAATGATTCTTCCTTTGTTTTTATATATAAACGTAAAATGTTTCAAGCTACATGTTAAAACAAAATTATTATTATTATTATTTTGGAAGAAAAATAAAGAATACTATATATATATATATATATATATATATATATATATATATATATATTGTCAATGCAATCAGAAGTGGTATTGTTGAAAATTTTCACAAAATTTTGACAATGACATGCAAGAGAAGGGATCTATTTAATTTTTAATATATAATAAATTTATAATAAATATTTAACATAACGGTTATTTTTATGTAGGTTTAATTTCAATATTTCACTAATTTTAAATAAACTTTTTATCAAAAACTTTTTATCCATTTCTAAAATCTAATAGGAATGTTTATATTTAATTAAAAATATTATTACAATTATCTTACTATACGATTTCATAAATCTTGTAATCATAATTTTTAACTCCATTTCATGTATAAATAATATAATATATTTCTTAGATTATTTGAAAATAAATTTTTGTTTAAATATTATTAAATGTTTATTTTTAAAATGACAAATTTAATAACCGAATTAATTATTTAATTTATTTATTAAATAATTAAATTTATTAATTATTTAATTTAATTAATTTTTCAATGAATATTTTTAAATTTAAGGAAATGCTTTGAAATTGTAATCAGGTGACAAAGGGTTTTGGTTAAGTAGTGACGCAGTTCATTGAGTCTACCTTAACAAATTAGAATGTCCTACTTAAAGGAGGTCAAAAATGAATATTAAAATGAATAACTCCATGCCCCAATGTATGCGCCAACTCCGTTATCTGGGATTATTAATGTTCTAATGGCAAAGTAGAAATTTCACTTGGAATCAAGTTATTCCCCACATTTTCCAACATGCATTGAGCGTCGATTGTTTAATCTCCGTATGTCAATCCAATGTACTTAACACAATCTGAAATCGTAAATTTCTTCCAAGCTTCCATTACTGAAACAGATTGATCATATTCCATTTGATTTAAAATGTATCTGAAGGTTCGTTTGATGTTTAGTCTTCTAATCATATAATTAATGCCCTTTCAATTTTTTCCATTGCAACATTCCGGTGGCCCGCGAAGCGTATTGATATGGCCCGGACACAATTTTAAACATGAAATCAATAATTGTCTTTTTTAGAATTCATATTCGAATTAAGCATGTTTTTAATTTAAAAAATTGATTCTACTTGAATCGTAAAAACGAATTATATTTATTTAAATGAATTTGTTGTGACCCGTGATAGTATTTTTCTGAAAATTTGGGCCTTCGATTGATTTGGGTTGGCCACCACTGATATAGATAAAGTGGGGAATACCAATTTTAGCAAATGGTACCAAACGAAAAATAAATGGGAATAATTGCTGTCAAAATATGAACACGCCCAAATCGTTCACTTTTCGCGGGTTTTTTTAATCTTGAATTTGAAAACCGTGTAAAAACGAAATCGCTTTAAAAAAGTCCAGCGTAAATCGGGCGATAGGTGCATTATCAAAATAAATTTAGTTTATGTTATATTTTCACATACAGATCTAATTATTTTCAGAGCTTTATATTACCAACATTATTTTAAACATTCCTTTAAGTAAAAAAAAAAGCTATGAAATTTGCACTCTATTTGCACACGAATACATGGATGTTGATACTTTGAAAGTAATGGTTATAATAAAGTCTAATTTCAAATGCTCTGATAAATTTATTAAAAAAATTGGTTCAGTCACAAAATACTCATAAAACAAATTTAATTACTTACATGTTATTATTAAACAAATTTGTACTCCAGAAAAAATGGTCATTCTAATATTAATAAAAAAAATAAAAAGTGTAAAGGTTCATAAACAATATCTATTAAATGTATTTACTTGTACTCATTACCTTGAGTGAAGGTTTGGAACCTTAAAAATAATTGAGCGTATTCTCATGAATTTATATTTTTTTTATTTAAATATATTTTAATTTCTTTCGCGTTTTGGATACTAATATAGGGGTAAATAATATATCATTTTTTTTTGTTTTCCTCGTCTTTATATTGACGACATAATATATAATCTATAATTATCCTATTGTATTTATTAAAAAACATGACTATCAGTAAATATATCGATGAATTTTTTGATATTCACGAATGAAAATATTAAAATATCTGGTAAAAAAAAAGGTTAAAAAAATGTTAAAAAAAAAAAATAAAAGCCACAATAAAAATAAATAACAACCGTTAATAGTCGTAAAAGAAAGTCAAATTAGCAAGTGAGATGGATGAAGTTAAAGAAATTATATTAATTTGTTTAAATTTATATAAACGGAAAGCTGAATTTATTCAAATTGGGTCTTTTTTATTCTTTTCACTATTTAACCAAAATATACTTTTTCGATATTTAATTATGTTTATCTTGAATAAAATGATAAAATATTTTTTTATGAACAACTTATTAAAGTATATTGTAAAAAAACTTACATCCGAATTTCGGTCTTAGTCGACTGTCGTAGTTCTTCATGAGATTG
This sequence comes from Schmidtea polychroa, assembly GCA_959609185.1. NCBI lineage: Eukaryota > Metazoa > Platyhelminthes > Tricladida > Dugesiidae > Schmidtea > Schmidtea polychroa. Next base: position 49,921 of record CAUHTR010007267.1, on the reverse strand, counting down.
GAAATGGTCATTGAGGCATTTTTCAAATGTTCATATTCATTTGAAGAATGAAATCGAGTTTCGGAAGAATTAATTTGACAAATCCATCGAAATACTGCCACTAGATTCCAACAAATCCATACCCGAAATTCCATTAATCAGAACGAAAAGGAGAATAAAATCCTAAATTGTTAATCAAAACATTTATCGATTACCGTGGATAAAAAGAACCAATAATATATTCAGAAATTGAAATTATCCTTGGGAAATTGTTCCACATCAATTCTGAAACCGTGTTTGTATGCTTTGACAAAAAGAAAACGAGAACTCAGACAGACTAAAATTTCCCATAAGTACAGCTGATGATTTCCTTGATTCATCTGCCGAGCTCAGCCAATCAGATTCCAGATCGCCGGATCAATTCTGAAACAAGCAGAATAAATTTTCATGGAAGATTTTTCAGATTTTTTATGAATATTTAATTTTATTTTATTGCAGAAGTAAATTTTGAAAGGTATTTTTCACTGTGGATTGAATAAATTAATTATTACAATTTTTTTACAATATCAGGTATGGGCATTTTTTACTATATTTGCACCCTCGCCTAGACAACCCAGCATCAGTATGAAATTGGAATATTATATTGAAAAATATTAAATTTATTAAAAAGAGAGCTTTAGACTATAAATCAGTAATATATCGATGTTTTTTGATACTCACGAATTTTCGGCACTGCCTTTTTCAAGTGAATTTAGCAAGTAAAAAGGCAGTGCCGAAAATCCATGAGTATCAAAAAACATCGATATATTACTGATTTATAGTCTTCAAGCTTTCTTTTTAATAAATTCAATGGAAAAAATAATCAGTGGTGAAATTGGAAAAATAAATTCTTATAAAAATATTTAAGTCTTTATTTTCGGAAAAAGAGGCATTTCTTTAATTTATAATCATGCGCCCTTTATAAGATGTATAATATATTGATTCCAACACATTTTCAGAAATATATAATAACATATGAAAAAATGTATTCACTTGTTACTGATCGAGAAACAAAAATTACATTTTTTTTGCATTCTTTAAAGCGCTGGCAGGATTTGCATACAAAGTTAAATGAGTAATGACTGCTTGTCAAGGTTTTGTAAGAAATTATGGAAATTTCACATTTGAAATTATTTATGTGGATTTCAATGCAAAATTATTTCAAAAGTTTAAGTTATTTTTAATTCTTAAATTAATTAAATATTTAATTAAATATCAAAATTTATAAACCCACTCGCCCATAATTTACTTTTCATCAAAGAATTTGAAAAATATTTTTTTATGTGGTGTAAATGATTTCAAACAATAATTTTAACAAATAATTTCTTAAAAATAGGTGTATCTTTTTTAGGTGATGTATTTTGTCTCTTATTTGCATGTTTAACATTATTATCGAAATTGCACTCATCGTGTTTGTATGTTTCATTAATCTTTTTATTCTTTCTGGAATCTTATAATAAATTGACAGATATAATTGCTAATGGTTTTTTAGCACACAGGCGAGTTTGCATGTATCTTAAAATATAATTTATTGATCATTTTTTTATATTATAGACTGGTTTTATCAAATGCAACTATGTGCATTAATGTTTTATTGTTGCTATTTTATTGCTCAATATTTTAAATAAAAATAATTTCCCCAGTTTTTTCTCTAAGATGTAAAATTCGTCAGATAATTTCGTCAGGTCATTTATGAGTTATTATTAATTTTTTAAGGAGATAAATTTCCAATAACAATTTGTAAATCCTAAAAACTACAAAGATGTTCTGAAAAATGAGGTTTAATATTCCCCTTTTTTCAAGAGTCCTCTTATATACATAGAAAGTTCCGGACGGCTCATATCTATTTATTATTAATATATTATGAATGATAAATATTTTGAAAAAATAAATTTTAATCTTTTACCACTATTAATAGTCCTCACAAATAATTAATATTAAAATGATTTTAACATCGCAGTTGTCGTTGTTGGGTATAAAAAATCGCGCATGTTACAGTTGATTACAAAATTTTGTCTGATGCAGGAAAACACCACAGAATTGTCCCTAGCCCCGAAATATTTTGATGAATACATAATTAATGAAGAGCTATCATTAAGTAATTTTTTACCAAGATAAATTCATTCTTCAAAATTTTTTTTCAAAAAATTTATTAATTATTTCGTTACTTAATTAAACAAAACTAAAATTAAAAACTTTTAAAAACTGCATAAATATCCTAAATAAATTTTTAATCTTTTGCAAATTTATTTTTTAATTTTATAATATTTTGTAAGCTTTTTTATTTTCTAATATTTTTGCAAACGAATTTCATCATTTTAAATATTTAATCTTTTGTTTAAATAGATTAATTTAATAAATTTTGACATTTTATAATATTAGCACACTAAAATCGTTATTTAAGCTTAGAAATAAAGGTCTAATTTTTCATAATTAAAATAAATAAGAGAAATGGCTGATTCGAAATCAGATAATATTTGGAAGAATTTTAAAAATCATAATTATGAATATGTAGAAGAAATCCGTAAAGAAATGTTATGCTCACTGTGCAAAAAGTTACTGGTCAATTCTCACTGTGGTCCTTGCGGTTGCCGGTTTTGTTTCTCTTGTATTTCAGGATACCTAGAGAGTGAAAATAAAATCTGTCCCGGTAGCACTGAGGAATGTAAATTGGAAATTCTCATTTTGGATGAAAATATTTTTATCGACCACCCAACGAATATCAAACTATTAAAATTAAAAGTGAAATGCCCAGAAACGTCTTGTGATTATGTTGATGAATTAAGAAAAATAGAAGATCATTCACGGATGTGCAAATATCGGTCGGTTGCATCTCCATATTCGACTAACGGATGTGAAAAATGCATTTTATCCCAGGAAAAAGTTAACAAAATGAATAATGAGATAAAAATAAATAAAACACATATTTACGAATTGAAATCTGAGAATGAATTACTGCGAAATGAGATAACTGAATTGAAGTCGAATGATGAAAAAAGACAAGTATAATTTTATTTTTTTTTTTTTTTATTTAAATTATAATAATTTAGGACGAGATTGCGATATTGAAGGGCAGATTTGATGAGAAAAGCTTTAAAATCGATCAACTTAATGTAGAAATGATTGGGATGAATTCCAAACTAATTTATGGGGAATTCATGTGGAAAATTGAGAAATTCATTGAAAAAATCACAAATGCTAAAAAGGGAATCGACCAATCAATTTATAGCGAATCATTTTTTACTCATAAAAATGGTTATAAAATGTGCTTAGAATTGCACCCTGATGGATCAGGAAGTGGCACGGGCACTTATTTATCTATGTGTTTTTGTTTGATGAAGGGCGATTATGATGATATATTAGAATGGCCTTTCAGACATTCAGTGACGTTTTCATTGATCAATCAGAAGACCCACCTGGCTCATGTTAGCTTAATTGCAAAATGTAAAGATTTTCCAAACTACAAAGAACTACGTCAACCTAGTGATAGAAATTATGGCATGGGCAGTCACTTATTTATCACACAAAAAGAATTATTGAACAATCCGGATCTGACGCATAACGATCAGATATTTATCAAATGTTTCGTTGACATTGATTCGTAATTGAATTATTTTTATTATTATCAATAAATTTATTTATTTCATTTGTAATTTATATCTAATTTAATAAATTTTTAAACACCACAGTTCTTTGAAAACGAAAAGTGTTGAAACTTTTTTTTTGTTTCTATTCCATATTCAAATAATCCAAAACCATCTCATTCTTCAGGCCACCTAGTCTTATCTTTATTAGTCAGTATTATTTTTCTAAGGGACGAGATATACTATAGCAATTCTTAATAAATTCCCCCAGTAATGGTCTGTTGATCCTAGAAAACAGCAAAGATGTTTCTTAACGCATTCCTGGACATACTTTTAACTATAGATTACGCAGGATAACACATAAGGTAACTTTTGGAATATGAAAGATAAAAGTGTCATATGAACCTACATTGTATGAAAAATTATTTCTAATCCTTGTAAATATTTTTATCCGTTTATTTAAAAAAACTTATTTTCTCGTCTTGCCCACATCGGGGGAAAACTATTAACTGTTGGAAGTGTTGAGGTCTGTAAATTAAAATAAATTTAAATGAAATTTAGGTTGAAAATCTAAATAAAAAGTAAGTGAAGAAAAAAGAGAGACAAATAAAAGCGTGATCGGGCACAGAAGTGATAGTAAAGGAAAGTCAAAGCAAATCGGCATTTTGCCTCAGCTAGGGTTAGAAGGGTACAACATTTTCTCTTTACGTACTTATATATAAATAATATTTATTAAATATATAATTTAACCCTTACAACACTCCTGGGACATTTTATATCCCAAACATTTTTGAACATCCCAAACATCTTTATCCCAAATTCAATGTAATATGTGTGTTCCAGTAGTTTATGGTATTATGCGAATGTTGTTATGTTGGTAGTACAGTACTTGTAGTGTATCAACTTTTTATTCCTTTACCCATAACGAAATTAAACCAATTCCATACAAATAAGACCATCTATTCTCAAACCATGAGTCGCGACTCGCATGTGGGTCGTGGAAACTTCCCAGGTGGGTCGCGAGGATGCTATTTGTAAAAAAATGAAACAAATTACGTCACAAACCTTTTAATCTGCTACAAACAAAACGAGAGCATTAGTTTACTAGTGTTAATTTGCGATTTGCTCCATGTAAAGCGCGATCTAGCGATCACAAATAACAATCCGCATTCAGCGTTTCACAAAATATTACTAGCCATACATGATTCTGTAAAACACTTCAAACCCTTTCTCGGAGGCCGCGAATTTACCATTCTTACTGATCATAAAATAAATCTAATAATTTTAAAGACTCCTTCTGCGAGACAACAGAGATAGATAGCTTTTCTTTCAGAGTTTACATTGAAGATACGATACATCTCCAATACCACGAATTCAAAGTTTATTATGTCCTTCATCGAAGTTTAACAACCTTACACCCAAAAAACACGTGTCTTTCTCCGAATGGTCTGAAAAACAACATACCAACCCTTCAAAAGATAAACCACGTTTATTGATAAGAACGAAGAACTAAAAAGGGAAGATGGGAGGAGTCTATATGCAGGTCATAATATCATGATTATCGTACAAAATGTATTATTATTTATAAGATATTTTAAAATTAAAAATTACATATTATATTAAGTATATACAATATATTTATTTATATATTCTCTTTAATATTCTTCTTTCCAAATTCAAATTCAATCCAACATGCCAAAGGAAGCCATTGAAGTTTGGGCTGAAACCGAATAAATCTATCAAGATCAGCAAACCAATATCAACATAGATATTTTACATAAATTTTGTACTCTAGTACCGAGTTTTTCTATATTACAGATTTTATTCCTTGATCAAGGAACCCTTAATTTTCTAAATTTTATCATCAAACAAATGAGCAACCATCTAACGCGAATTATAGTAGCTAGGGGTACACCGGCACATTTGAAGGCCTCAGTTTTTGCATACAACCATTCAACCTTTTCTTACAAAGTTTTCCTTTTCTTCTTTACAAGTACATCGTGTTTCTACAAAGCCAATAATCTTTCCAAGAAGGCTCAGGCATATCTTCAAGTGTCTCTCCATTGGAATAACTTAAATGAAAGGCAATAAAAATGACAAAAAAATAAAATTTCTTTGGATATGCTTTTTACTTACAATAAATTATTAATGTTAAGATGGGAGAAATAAATTAAAAATAAATTAATTGACTTACAAACGTAAAATTTAACATATTGAGAGATAAAAACTTGAAAAGTTTCTAATTGAAAAATAAAATATTAATAAAAGAAATTAATTATTTTGGTTATGATTTTTNGGACTAGATTATTTGGCGCCCGTGGCAAACTGAAATAAATACGAACAAAAAAATAACGAATATAGAAGCACTGTTAAAATTTATTTTTTTTGCTTTCAGGCTGGAAAATTTATCAATTACATCGTCAAAACTTAGCCTATTAGTTACATCAAATTCTATTGAGAAAATACTCAAATTAGTTAATCTCTCTTGGAGGGATTGTCTTGTTAAATTGAGTTTGTTCCTTTAGGAAACCTGCGAAAAAATGAATTTCATCACGATTTGTAAATTTATATCAGAATTGCCATTTTAGTAGAAAAAATTAGAAGATTACGTGATTTTCACAGTGAAAGTAGTATTTTAGATAAAAAAAATTAAAGAAAGAATTAGAGAATTTGCAAAAGTATGACTGGAATAATGTTCTACGAATTTCTTCTTTGGATTATTTAATCAAAGATTTAAAGTTAATAAAGCTTCCCTCGAGGTTATTTCCATATTTCCTAACAAACAGGATGTTTAAAAACAGACTAATCTTTAAACATTTGTACAGCAAATCCTGAAAAATATCACCACAACTGATGAATAGTTTTTTTTCTATTGTGCTTTTCGGACAATAAATAAGAGTAAAATAAGTTGAATTCTCCATCAAAACTCAATCATGACCATCCATTCTTTGAATTATTATAGGTTGTTACAATGCATTTTTCCGATAAAAAATCCGAAATAAATAATATTTATTTAACCGAATAAATGAATTATACAATAAAGTAGGAAAGAAAAAACCCTCAACTTTATTCTCTATTCATTCTATTAGAAGCTGCTAAAACATCTTCTAAATTGTTTTTTAAATCCGGTTCAAAAGTTAACATCATAATTCCAAGTATTTATTTAATGAAATATTGTATAATTTCCAAATAAATTTTCAGCGTCGAATAAAATATTTCAAAAAACCATTTATTAAAATTTCGATATTTAAAATAAATTTATTTAAAAATGATCCGGTTAAAAAGCTTGTTTAATTTAAAAATTTTAAAATTTCAGTTTAAAAATTATTTTCAAAAATATTTTAAAAAGTCAATTATTTTTCATTTAAAATTATCTTAATAATTTTTTGAAATATTTAACTCTCAGCTGAAAACACCTCACATATTCAGAAGAAGTCAGTAGGTTTGGTTATCATACCCTTTCAAAACCTCGATAGCAACTCACTATTCCATTCCACTTTTATTTGAAAAGTTTAACTCAAAAATATTTCCTCTATCAGTACATTTTTAACCTAAAAAAATGTCAAGAAAAGATTCAAAATCTTTTAATAATAAAGTTTTTTTCAAATTGTTGAAGTAGGAGGAAAATTCAGAATCGGAATAATTGCCACAATATGCAGAATTATATATTGTAAAATCTTATATGCTTATCACATTTATCTCTCTTTCCTTATTGGCTTAATGACCAAGCTTCAAAGGATCTTGTCAGTTTAGTTTGTGTAGCCAAAATGTTATATAACTATGACCCTTGGCAAAAGTTCGATGATCCTCGCGCGATTTCCCTTGTTATTATATTTTGCAAGGTTATAAAAACTTTCAACTTTATTCTTTTTACTTTTATTTTGAATTTCACCGTACCTTGAAATGTCGTCATTGACCTTACATGAGTTGGGCTGAAACGAGGCCATGAATGGCACCGTTCAATTGCTATACAATGCATTCAGTTATATTAGAATATAGCGTTCTTCTTTGATCTGTGTTTTTTGTTATAAATAACAATAGGCTTATCGATAATGAATCAAGATCATTTGTGAAGATTATATTTATTTATTTTACCTGACCGTTAACTGAAGGTGAAGGGTTTGCAATCTCATTCTAATCTCAATCTCACATCAAACAGCAATCAGACGCTGTGAAGAAAAAAATTGACTTTGATCTTTCGAACTAAAAATACTCTTTAAGGTCCTCGATGAAGATTTATATTGAATCCATATGGATATTTGGACTAATTTGGATAAAATTACTTCTTCTTCTTCTTCTTCTTCTTCTTCTTCTTCTTCTTATTATTATTATTATTATTATTATTATTATTATTATTATTATTATTATTATTATTATTATTATTATTATTATTATTATTATTATTATTATTATTATTATTATTATTATTATTATTATTATTATTATTATTATTATTATTATTATTATTATTATTATTATTATTAGTATAAAATGATGACTGCTTGGTAGCAGCATTTATTATTTAAAACAATAAAATGATAATTTAAGCCTTTTGCTGCAAATAATGTATTTAATGAAAGAATTTTCGACTATACGATAGTCCTTGTCAATCGTATAGTCAAAAATTCTTTCATTAAATACATTATTTGCAGCAAAAGGCTTAAATTATCATTTTATTATTATTATTATTATTATTATTATTTTTTTTTTATTGTTATTAATATTGTTCAGTATACTTAAATAATAAATAATATCACAAATAAATAGAATAACTTGGGGGAAAACTGACAGGGTGATTTGGATAGCACTCTGAAACTTGGAGAAGAAAATAGAAAAGTAAAATATTGAGAAATGAGGAAGGAATAACCAAACAAAAGAAATTCAACAATAAAGCGGAGAAAGTTACTTATAATTAATAAGTGCAAGAAAACAAAAAGGAATTCCAAAATTGGAAAACGAAAACAAAACATGAAAACAAAATTGGCATATCCGAACTTTCAGAAATAATGAGGGAAATATAAAAAAAAGTATGAAAATCCCAGAAGCAGAAATGCAAGAAAAATGAGAAATTATCTCGAGTTCCAAGCTATTGGTGATAACACAGGAGCTATAGAAATTATGGAGAAACAAGAATGGAAAAATAGTTTATCAGAAGTGTTGGACAAGTGCGGATTATAAAAGCAAAACATTTTCTTAATGGAATCAAAAAATTAGTGGTCAAGGGAAAAATTAAAAGTTAGTCGAGAAATAATTCGAAATTAGAGAAAATTTAGAGAAACTCGAAAGTAGAGAAATTTAAATGAGAAATTAGAAATGGAAAGAAGAGAAAATATTGGAATTAGACGGTGCGCTAAAATTGAGTTCAATAAGGAAGGTTTAAATTATACTGTATAAATTCAAATCAAATCATAGGAGAATTCAATTCAATTTACAAAACTTTTGAGTTAGATCAGTGGCTGGTGATTGTTCAAATTCATGTTCAAATTATTTTCAGTGCAGGTATACATTTTTTAGGGGAAAACCTGAGAAAAAATAAATTATTTCATTTAAGCTGTTGGGATTTAGATAATTTAAGTCGGTAACCTCTGACTCCTCGTGTCCTTTTTATCAAAATAATAAACTACCCAACGTATATTTGAATCACAAAAATATATTTTTCTCTCAACAATAAACAATCATTAATCAAAGTTCAAGTTTGACCGATTCTCTGCTCGATGTTGATGCTTTGACAAAAGATAATATTCATCTTTCATTTTCTTCGGTTCTCTTTACCAACTTTTTCATCTTTTCGTAGTCCTATTCTATATGTTCTTTTCCCTAATCTCCTTAATTCGTTTTAACTTTCGTCTATTCTCGTTTCTTCTTACCCTAACTATGGTAAAATGCCGATTTTACTCTGATTTTCCCATTCCTTATATACTCCTCGAAATCGGGATGACAAATGGTTATTGCCGAGCCAATCTCTCACTTGACATTCGACTCCACATATCTGCTTCGGCTGTCACCCATAATGGTCCAACGAACAAAGATAATTAAGGGTCCGTCCGGCCTTTCTGCACGCCCTATCTTCTCCTTGGTCTTTTCCCATTAATCATTGTGTCACGATAATGGCCCAAATCTTTCTTCTGTTTACTTTTCTTCTTGTTTACCCAGCTCTGGTTTCCTTCATCTCCCGGGCTCTCCATTGGCTTGGGTTTCCTATTAGCTCGGGTTTTCTATTAGCCAATTAATTAATTAATTAATGTTTTCTGTTTTAACACATTTGAATGCTTTTCAAACCTTTCTAACCATTTTCTGATAAATCCCTAATCATCATCTTGTTGACCATTAGCTAATCTATACCTGTCCCGTTTTCCCAATTCAATTTCGATGATTTTACAATATATTGATTTTTCTCGGATTTCCGGATTTTTGCCTTTCATAACTGCTTTTGCCATTTCCTAATACTGCTTCCATCATACTTTCCTTTACTATCAATTCTGTGCATGATCACGCTTTCATTTGTCTTTTATCTTCACTTACTTTTTATTTAATTCTCAACCTAAATTTCATTTAAATTTAATTTAATGACCTCAACAAAACAAAAAAAAGCGAAAATGTAAATTATGAAGGGAAGTCAAGGAAATTACAAGAACTAAATAAAAATATTTAAAATAAACTAAGAAAGAAAAACAAATATAATAAAAATTTAACTAAGACAAAAAAGGTAAATAAAATAAAAATTAACCCTTAAAATACATGAAAATTAAAAAATGAAGAAACGCTAATTGAAATTAATGGATGATAGGAAAAAATAGAAATTTTTATACGAGTAAATAATGCCTATAAAGCAGCGGTTCTTAAACTTTTCTGTATTGCAACCCCACATTTTAAATGCCTTCTTTTGGCGACCCACAACCTATATTTCTTTGACAAATAATCGTTATTCAAAAAAAACGTTTAAACAACAAATACTATTTCATTTTCAACTAATAAAAAAATAAAAATTAATAACATTTTCTAGTTATATTAAATATTAAAATAAATAAAAAATAAAAATAAAATAAACAACATTTTCTAGTTATAACAATATAAAAATTAATAAAAAATAAAGATTAATAACCTTTTCTAGTTATATTATTAAGTATTAAAATGAATAAAACATTCAAATATCTTTTAATGTGATGGATGCGCTTGCTTTTTAGAGTAAAGTAACGTTAATTGTGGCTCGATTTCCGAAAGTGCTGGTCTCAATACATTTTCAATATTGCGCAATTGAGAGCGATATTTTGATTTAATATATAATAAAGATGAAAATGCATTTTCGCAGAAATATGTGGTGGAAAATGGCAAAATAATTTGAATTGCCATTTCAGACAAACTCAACAGACTCTTTTATAATTGACAACCAAATATTTCAGGTATTTGATTTTGAAATTGTTCTTTCAAACTACTTCCGTTTTCTTCTCTGAGTTTCCATAGATCGTCCGTTTCTCATGACGATCTTCACCAAAGTAATTTTGTTTATTTATTTATACATTTGTTATTTATCAACACAGCTAACGACCTGGAAAACCGTATAAATTTTATTTAATGAAGAGATGATCAAACAGAGGGATAATGCTGTTGGGAGCCGAGATGAGGAATTGAACAATATCTTAGAAAAATATAGAAATTAAATATAAATATTGTTATGAATAATAAAGCATTTTTATGTATAATATAGTAATTAATACAGTCTAAGATACAATTATATATATATATATATATATATATATATAATATATATATATATATATATATATATATATATATATATATATATATATATATATATATATATATATATATCTATATATATAATATTTTCAGTAGAACGACAGAATTTATATTTTTATTTAAGAATCCTGGTAAAGAAATCAGCAGCAGTTGAACCAGACAACACAAAACTAGAAGAAAATTTATTAATATTTGCATGTTAGTTTGATAATATACTTGAGTGAATGATTAATGAATGCAGTGTTACTGATTTATTTGGAAGTATATGTGATTATGAAAGAAGACGTCAATGAGTTCACTCAAAACATGGCTTTTGAAATAAAAGAAAAATACCAATCAACTACAAAGTAAATCATTTAAACGTGACAAGTTAGATATTTTGCAAGAAACTTTGTTCATTCAAATTATTAATTATCAACATCAAGTTAGTGAATAATTCAAATAATGGTCAAATTCCGCCCTTTTGTCACAATTTGTATTGGTTTTAAATTCATTTCTAATTTTTCAGATTTAAATCAAATTTTCTGATGTTAAAAATATTTATTACATTACAGAGTAAACAAATTTATTGATAATCAAATATAATTCAATCACGAGCAATGTCAATGGAACATTTGATAAATATCTCATTGTTACGCATCAGATCTGGATTGCTCGATAATTCTTCCAGGCTTATAAATTGGTGAGATCCGAATCCACAATTTCTATTTGTTGGTTGCTTATATACTTCTTCATCATCTGGATCATTGTCATATTCCAATGTCTTACTGACATGCGCCAGTCGGGTGCGCTGATTGATCAATGCCAGTGTGACAGAATGCTTGAATGGCCATTCCAATATGCCGTCATAATCGCCCTGCATCAAGCAAAAGAACACAGATAAATGAGTGCCCTCGCCATCACCATTACCATCAGGATCCACACATAAACACATTTTATAACCATTTGCATATGTGAGAAATGATTCGCTGTAAATTGCCTCATTGATTCCATTTTTAGCATCTGCCATTTTATCAGTGAATTTATCGAGCTTCCACACAAATTCTCCATTAATCCGCTGATTTTGATTGGCTGCCATTTCCAATAATTTCCTGTCGGCATTTCCCATTGATTTATCGATTTGATTTGTTATTTCCGTCAGATCAATTTTGTGTTTCTTTTCCATTTGATCAATTTTATCAATTAATTCTTTCTGAAATTTTTATTTTTATTCATTTCTCAATCAGAAATTTATTGTTTTACTTCTTTATTTTCTCTCATTTGATTAGCATTGTGAAATTTGTTTTCTGCTTGCTGGCAATTGATGACGCATTGGGCAATTTGTTGCTGGAAATTGTTCTCACATGCTTCCACTTTCAATTTCAATCCATCCAATCTATCACTCATATTTCTATCTACATTCCTCAATAATTCCATTTCCTCAGCTTGATCAGCACATTTCCTCTGCAATTCTGCAATTTCCTCCTGAATTCTCATCATTTATCCATACTAAATGAAATATTGAATATTACTTGTCTTCTCTCGCCATCCAATTTCAATTCGTTGATTTCAGTTCGCAATAATTGATTCTGTGTGCTCAATTCGTTATTATTGGCCTTCATTATCCCCATTTCATTAGTTATATTCCCAACGAAATCCATCAATAGTTTTGTATGCGTCAATATTTCAGATTGCAAATGATCCGCAACTTTATCATGAGATAAAATGCATTTATCACATCCAATATTCGTATATGGACATGCAACCGACCGATATTTGCACATCCGTGAATGATCTTCTATTTTTCTTATTTCATCAATATAATCACAAGACATTTCTGGACATTTCACTTTTAATCTTGATAATTTAATATTCATTACGTTATCCACAACAATATTTCCGTCCAAAATGAGCATTTCCAATTTACATTCCTCAGTGCTACCGGGACAGATTTTATTATCACCTCCTAGAAAATCTGAAATACAATTGAGACAAAATCTGCAGCCACATGGAGCACAGCGAGCATTTATCAATAACTTTTTACACAGTAAGCATAACATGTCTTGTTGAATTGTTGTTACACTTTCTGAAAGTGACTTTCATAATTATAATTTTGTATTATCCGCCATACATTTTCTAATTGTGAACCAGCCATTTTTCATATAAATTTCAATTATGGAAAATTTGTTGTCTGAAAACTATCAAAACTTAAGATCCTTATTATAAAAAGAAATATCGATTTTAATAAATAGTAGGTCAAAAACTATGAAATTATATTATTTAAACAAGAAATTAAATTGATAAAAATTGATAAAATTTATAATAGATATATAGATTATGAAACATAATGAAATAATGAAATAATGAAATATTTAAAAAGTAAAATAATACTTTGGTATTGCAATGAAGAATTATTTTTCTAGTTAATGGATGTCTAACTTCAAATTTTGAAAATATTTCATTTTGTTTTTATTTCATTAAGTTTTGTTAAGTTAATAATGTAATTCTCAAATATTTTTGGAATGACTTTGTTCTTTTCAACAAAAACTTAACATTGATAATAAAAGATAGTTTTTGTATGTATATTTATAAATCTTGGATTCTGAATTCAGAGAATATTTTATGACTCAACTACAACATATAAATTTCATCAATCTAATGATTCCAAGTTCTTATGACGAACAATAGTTTAAACTTGGTCTTTTATGTGAAGCTGCTAGCTCATTATTGTTGACTCCCTTACACATCTATCAAATTTTTTGACTCCGGTTTCTTTGATCAGTCTGAGCAAAACAATCTGTACGACCCCGGTGACTCCTAGTATTGTACTCGGCGTGTTATACTTTATAAAGAGATCAAGTAAGAAACAATTAAAGGCCACATTAATAATTTATCTGACATACGAAAGATTAATTAACTTTAACTTATTAAAGGGTATGAATAATGGTCAGAGTGTAATGAGAGAGGAGTAAACTCACAAATTAGTTTAGACCCAAACATTTATGATTTACTAATTTGGAAGACAAATCATCTTAATATGTGGGTTGAGAATATGTTATCAGTAGATATCTCAATATCAATTAAAATTGTAGAAGGATGACATTGGCAACAGTATCTACAGCATTAACATTCATTTCACATCATACATTTTCTCTTCCATTAATCAACATTGATAAAATTTTATTTTTACTTCGTATTTTTGAGTGAACGTATATCATTTGATTTGTTCACTATAATACTCTCTTATTGGGATGGCGATTATTTGAAGCTGGTAAGAATTGTTCGAAGTTAATACAACAATGATTGTTATTTTTATTTTAAATTGATTGAGTTCCGCAACAAAATTGCTTAATATTAATGAACATAAGGAATGTACGATTACTACTATGGTCCCCACACATCGATCCCAAGGCCGTACCCAACATGAACAACACGATTTAAGTGATCAAGGAAAAATGGGTAATCTATTTTCTCGGTTCTAAACATATCATTACGCTACAAATACTATCGGTTTTACCCACAATCGGCTGATCTGTAATTACCAGGTCACTTGACAATGACATCACTCTTTGAGTTGATTGAATATTTTATGATTTAAATCAAGTTTTTTCCCCAAATGATTTTATTAATTACAGTACAATATTACTGTGTCTTCGAGTTTTCCTTGAATGATGGTATGGTAGTGCGTAAGAAGAAAACATATGGGTTTTATTATTAAATTTTTATGAATGCTTGCTATTCTTATTAGTCGAGTGACAGAAGTCTTATTATAATAATTATAATAAAAAATAATAATAGTAATAATAATAATAATAATAATAATAATAATAATAATAATAATAATAATAATAATAATTATTATTATTATTATTATTATTATTATCATTATTATTATAAGAACTTTTATTTCTTCCAATTTCACCACTGATTATATTTTCCATTAAATTTATTAAAAACTTATTAAATTTATTAAAACATTTCATTTCTTTTTTTAAAAATTATAATTAAAATAATATAATATTTTTAAAGATTTTTTAGCATTTAATTTAATAGTTTAAAAATTTTTTTTGTAATTATTATTTAATTTAAAAACTGATTTTTGAAGTACCAAATTCCAGAAGTCCACAAAATGCCCTTCCATCCAAAATATGATGTTCAGAAATGTTTTCATTCCATAACAAGCAACATAATTGAATTGTTTCAACGAATGGTACATTAGTAAAAACACTACAAACATCAAACGAAACCATAATTTCATCCACACTTTCTCTATCATATTGTGTAATGCAGGAAATAAATTCAAAACTGTATTTACATTCGAATTCTGATCGTATTAATGGTTTTAATAATCCATCCAAATATTTGGCTATTTTATACTGGGCGGTGCCAATCATGGATAAAACAGGTCTCATATTTTAAATTTTAAATTTTAAATTTTTGCTGGTTAGGGCCCCATTGGGTCAAAAATGTATGGGCTTCTGAAATTTGTTACATCAAAAATCAATTTTCTTTTCAATAATGAATGGTATCAACAAATAGATGGAGTTGATATGGTTTCTCTTTTTAGCACCAACGATGGCTTCAATTTTTTGGCAAGCTTAGAGAAGAAAATTTCATCTTTCCAATGTGTATGAAACCCACTGTTTATATTATTCTTATATTTGAAAATCAAAGGCATAAAGGCTATATGAATAGTCTGCATAAAACATTGTATTCACATCTGAAACGGAGAAAAAATCATCACTTGCTTTCTTGGATCTGTTAATGCAACTCAAAGAGAAACACTATGATACAGATATTTATAAAACACCAACTGATACTGGTCTCCATACTTCATCCGAAAGTTTTTGTGAATTCAAGTATAAAAGAAATAGGTTGAAAGGGTTGATTTATCGTTTGTCTTCTACTTTTGTAAATGCAGTAAAAAGTGTTGAAAATTGGTTGAATTGTTGATGAAGAATGGTTATTCAAAATCCATTTTATTAATTATGGTAAAATAGACTGTTGACAAATTTGTTAAATATCCTAAGGATCCATGTTTGAGAAAATCTGGGTGTGATTTTGTTGAGGTGTGTGAGTCTGATGAGTTAAATAAATTAAATAGTGTGAGCAAGGATGATGAGCCTAAATTTGTGTTAGTATTGCCGTACTCAGAAGGTTTTAAGGATTATAAAGTGAAGATAAGAAAGCAGTTAGGGAATTTAAACTATAGGATAGTGTCAACTTCATGGAAAGTACGCAAAATGTTTATTAATAAGTCAAAAACTCCGGTTGAATTGTGTTCCGATCTCGTTTATCAGTTTACATGTAATGGGTGTAATGCCACATACATTGGAGAGGCTTCCCGTTATCTCTGTATTCGAGCTCGAGAACATTATAGACCGAAGGCTTTGACCCATATTGGTGAGCACAATAAGGGCTGTAAGATTAAAATAGGTATGTCTGATTTTAAAATTTTATTAAAAAATTTCGATAATTACTGGGAACGTGTTGTTTGCGAGGCGTTATTGATAAAGTCATTGAATCCGAAAATTAATGTGTTAATTAAATAATTAAATTAAATAATTAATACAAAAAATTTTTTTTAATTATTAAATTAAATGCTAAAAAATAAGTTATATTGAGGAAATGAAAACTTATTAAAAAACAGTTTCGCACTACAAAAATGTATAGAGCGAAACAATGTGAAGCATTCATTATTTTTGCAACAAATATAGTAAAAATCAATCCTAATACAAAGAATTATTAATAAAAACAAATAAATGTCGATGGAAATGACAAAAAACTAATTAAGAACAATTGAAACAATGAATACAAAAATTTTGGTTGACAAAATTTACTAATGGCTTAATAAAAAAGACAAATAATTGTGTGGTAATAATAAATTCAAGAAAATTAATAAATGTGCGCCAGTGATTTTATAGCCAGTGAATTGACTCTTTCTTAAACGCTTTCATGATTATTTTACTTTATTCCATCTGCGTACTCATGGTAACAACCATGTTGGTGATGTACAGAATGGCTGAAAATCAATGACTAGAACTACTCCTCATTACATTTTCATTTTTCGGTTCTGGACTTCCATAGAAGGTCTTAAGTCACTGTTCATTATCTATCCCTTTCTTAGAATATTGTCATTCATTTATTCATTTAGTTATGGTCCTCATTAATGGATGTTATTCAATGTTACTTTCGAAAACTTTGCGAATGGATCCGCCCTTATTTCCCAGTTCATAAATGTTGCCCAATATTTTCTGTATCGTTTTGTTAAATCTCTCTGCCATACTCTCTACTTGCTTTTATAACCATCTGCAACTACTGCGAGTCATTCATTTATACAAAATCTCGAGATTCTATTTCACATGTTTCCATTTGATTTTTCTATATTACGATTCTGTTGGTGTTTGGCGTGTTCTGAGAGCAATTTCGATAGCCATGTAGAGGCTAGGGTATAAAATATAATAATAGGTATAAATAATTATTAATTACTAATATAAGAAATAATTACTAAAAATAAGATAAGTTAAGAAATAATTACCATAATTAGTATAAATAATTACTATAAATAAAATATACTATATTAATAACTTATAAATAAATATAATAAATAGTAATATATAATTACTATAATTAATTATTACAAAATTTAACTAATATAAATAAGCACGACTTTTAGTGAAAAGCAGAGAAAATTGTTTTAAGCGGAATCGATATTGATTACCAGCTACTTCTAGAAAACAAAATTCACTAATCCAACTGAGCTTACGAAAGCAATAAGAAGAAGCTGTCACATTTGGAAAACCATTTACAGAGAATAACAGAAGAAAACGTTGAGTTATAATATCATCTGTGGACATAAATACCAGCTATCGCATATTCAGAATAGTATAATAGAGTTTCGTAAAATCGAGAACTAGTAGAACAGAGAGAAATATATATTATTAGCTATATTAGCTTAAAGTAACTCGCGAAACCAGAAAGGAAAAATTAATTGCTAACGGATTCTTAACCATAAGGTTATTTGAATTCCATTTCATTTTAATTTTGTAAAATAAAAGATTTGCACAACCCGACCACAAGCAGCAATTCGGTCTGACTTACTCGTCGACTTAAATTTTAGAAAGGAAATCACTTTAGGAAACGTTAGACCGACCTTGGTTTAATCGATAGCGCAAACTTCGAAAAACCACTCCATCTTGATCCTTTCTTTTATACAGCGCTGAGAGACATTAGTTCCAGCGTTTGTGCTTTATCAGAGGACGGTTCGAATAACCGATTTCTTTGCTTAGTAGTTAGCGGCATATTTGGGCTATTAAATTTTGTATATTTTGTGATAATAAATAAATCTGTAAAAAGTATCAAAGTCTTGGTTAAACCATATTTAATTATTTATATATTTCCACGCACATATTCTTAAATATTTTTGGAGACAGATATAGTTTGTGTTAGGAAGAATCTATCCACCAGATCAGAACCTAACAATTCGAAAATAAAACTCACGCCTATCACCAATTTCGCTAAATCGACAAAAATTGTGTCAGCAATTGACTCAGTAGGCCCTGATAAGCACTGCCATGAATCCATCTGACAGATGACTGAATCAATTTGGTAAGAGGGCATGTAGTCTCTTTTGCCCTTGACCAGTGCAACCCTCTGTTCATCAATATCTAGTAAAATTATTCAATATAAATTAAAATTTAAACTGTAAACGAATAATAAAAAAGAACAAAAATAATTAAATATAACGTGAAAATTTATTTATTTAAAAATTACTCCAAGATTAAAAATTATTTCATACAAAATAAAATTCATAAAATTCATAAAGAAGAAAAATTCATAAGAACCAAAGACTGAGAGCAAGTTAGCAAAAATTTTTGTATCTCCCTTTTTTTCAATGAATTCTCAGTCGGTATTTATACTGATTTTAGTTGTCCGCCTATTCATTTGCTGTTACTCGTTTCAATCGGAATTCGTGTAATTTTGATTTATTATACACATATACACGAGTGCATGTATTTCACATTTAATTGATTGATTTAAACAATCGAATTTTTTTAATAATTTTTTTTTATTTCATTTTTTTATTTCAATCAATTTTAATAGATACTTTTATTTTTATTTATTTACTTTTTTAAAATTTTTTTTTAAATAAATTTTCCTGTTATTTTTCTTAAATTCTGCACTCTTTGCCATAGCTCCTTTGTATGTAAATACGAGCCATAACATCTCTAATTAATTTGATTATGGTCCTTCGTATGTAAATACGACCAATAATCATTCTTAATCTTTTTTATTATTAATTATTTATTTTATTTATTATTCTTTTATTTTCGAGTTGGCAGATTTTTCAAATGAGTTATTTCTCTCTTAACTATTTTGGTGATTACAACTTCTTGCGTTCCTCAATTTTATTTTACGTGTTTTATTCATTCTCAATGTGTTGTGTACTTTACTTTGTATCATTTGATGTATACTTAGAGATTTAATTCAAAACAAGTTCTCAATTTTGGTTTTTAACCCAACACTAGGTTTAAACTATTGTTTGTCATAATAACTTGGAATCATTAGATTGATGAAATTTATATGTTGTAGTTGAGTCATAAAATATTCTCTCAATTCAGAATCCAAGATTTATAAATATACATACAAAAACTATCTTTTATTATCAATGTTAAGTTTTTGTTGAAAAGAACAAAGTCATTCCAAAAATATTTGAGAATTACATTATTAACTTAACAAAACTTAATGAAATAAAAACAAAATGAAATATTTTCAAAATTTGAAGTTAGACATCCATTAACTAGAAAAATAATTCTTCATTGCAATACCAAAGTATTATTTTACTTTTAAAATATTTCATTATTTCGGCAAGTTTCATAATCTATATATCTATTATAAATTTTATCAATTTTTATCAATTTAATTTCTTGTTTAAATAATATAATTTCATAGTTTTTGACCTACTATTTATTAAAATCGATATTTCTTTTTATAATAAGGATCTTAAGTTTTGATAGTTTTCAGACAACAAATTTTCCATAATTTAAATTTATATGAAAAATGGCTGGTTCACAATTAGAAAATGTATGGCGGATAATACAAAATTATAATTATGAAAGTGTAACAGCAATTCAACAAGACATGTTATGCTTACTGTGTAAAAAGTTATTGATAAATGCTCGCTTTGCTCCATGTGGCTGCAGATTTTGTCTCAATTGTATTTCAGATTTTCTAGGAGGTGATAATAAAATCTGTCCCGGTAGCACTGAGGAATGTAAATTGGAAATGCTCATTTTGGACGGAAATATTGTTGTGGATCAAGTAATGAATATTAAATTATCAAGATTAAAAGTGAAATGTCCAGAAATGTCTTGTGATTATATTGATGAAATAAGAAAAATAGAAGATCATTCACGGATGTGCAAATATCGGTCGGTTGCATGTCCATATTCGAATATTGGATGTGATAAATGCATTTTATCTCATGATAAAGTTGCGGATCATTTGCAATCTGAAATATTGACTCATACAAAACTATTGGTGGATTTAGTTGGGAATATAACTAATGAAATGGAGATAATGAAGGCCAATAATAACGAATTGAGCACACAGAATAAATTATTGCGAACTGAAATCAACGAATTGAAATTGGATGGCGAGAGAAGACAAGTAATATTCAATATTTCATTTAGTATGGATAAATGATGAGAATTCAGGAGGAAATTGCAGAATTGCAGAGGAAATGTGCTGATCAAGCTGAGGAAATGGAATTATTGAGGAATGTAGATAGAAATATGAGTGATAGATTGGATGGATTGAAATTGAAAGTGGAAGCATGTGAGAACAATTTCCAGCAACAAATTGCCCAATGCGCCATCAATTACCAGCAAGCAGAAAACAAATTTCACAATGCTAATCAAATGAGAGAAAATAAAGAAGTAAAACAATAAATTTCTGATTGAGAAATGAATAAAAATAAAAATTTCAGAAAGAATTAATTGATAAAATTGATCAAATGGAAAAGAAACACAAAATTGATCTGACGGAAATAACAAATCAAATTGATAAATCAATGGGAAATGCCGACAGGAAATTATTGGAAATGGCAGCCAATCAAAATCAGCGGATTAATGGAGAATTTGTGTGGAAGCTCGATAAATTCACTGATAAAATGGCAGATGCTAAAAATGGAATCAATGAGGCAATTTACAGCGAATCATTTCTCACATATGCAAATGGTTATAAAATGTGTTTATGTGTGGATCCTGATGGTAATGGTGATGGCGAGGGCACTCATTTATCTGTGTTCTTTCATTTGATGCAGGGCGATTATGACGGCATATTGGAATGGCCATTCAAGCATTCTGTCACACTGGCATTGATCAATCAGCGCACCCGACTGGCGCATGTCAGTAAGACATTGGAATATGACAATGATCCAGATGATGAAGAAGTATATAAGCAACCAACAGATAGAAATTGTGGATTCGGGATCTCACCAATTTATAAGCCTGGAAGAATTATCGAGCAATCCAGATCTGATGCGTAACAATGAGATATTTATCAAATGTTCCATTGACATTGCTCGTGATTGAATTATATTTGATTATCAATAAATTTGTTCACTCTGTAATGTAATAATGCAATAAAAATTTGATTCAAATCATAAAAACATCAGAGATGGATTTGATGCAATTATTGAAGAATATTATTCTGTATATTTGTAATGTTGAATAAAATTAATTTGTTTAATTATTTTAAAAATTAACATATATGATGAAGTAAACATGTTTTTGTGCTTGAAATTGCATAAAGATATCTATGATTTTGATATTTTACCCATTCAATCTACTGAATGAATTTCAATTCACTAAATTATGCCGTTTATTGGCGATAAACATACAATTTCAGAACTATTTGTTAAAAAATACATGTACTTTGTTTTTCAATGTTTTCATAATTTAGTGATGCAGTACATGTTTAACAAAGCATAAAGAATAAATAATATCAGAACCTTAGAGACAGGTCCCATTGTGAAATGATTGTTTGTCTTGAATCATGTTTTGTTACAAGTATGATATTATTCTGTATTATTCTTTCTTTGTTAATTTTAATGTTTCGTTCAATTCTGATAATTTCTGTCTGTTATCTTGCATCTCTTTGAGTGATCTAAAATATTGGTATCCTATGAGGAGAATCCTTTCCTGTTGGGTGTCCATCTATTTGACACTTACGCTATATTCCCATCACTTATCAACCGCGTATATTTATTTTAATCGGTCACTAAACGCCTGTCGTTTGTATTGCGATTTAGAAGGTGGCTGTCGGCAACAAATGAGCTCTACCATAAAAACGGATAATGACTTGATGATCCTCTGGTTTCATGAGCTAATATAAAAGATGTAGCGCCATAATTCTCTTGTTCCACTTATCGTTGAATGAAAAACGCTGGGTCTAACTGTCTCACAGCGCTGTACTAACAAGAATGGTTCAAAATATAGGGATAGTCCCGAAATTTGAGTGATCGTATAGAATCAGGGTATTCTATCGTTTCCTATAATATCCCTTCTAGAATTTTAATCCCAGCAAACAAATCAGGCAGAAATGCTGATGTTTTTGGTTCTGTGCGCCTCAAGTTATTTAATTTAATATCCAACAAATAGAAAAATTAACTTTTAGGGTAGTGTCTATTAGTTTAAATTTCATAGCAAAATGTAAATTTCTCAACTGATAAATTCTCTGAAAATTAGCTGTCGATATTCTCATTTTGTAGTTTCTCTTCTAAATTCTGCTTTTATATATATTTGTAATTCAACAGCTGTTTCTAATTATCTAATAATGTCAGAATTGATGCGTTGAAGTTGAGCCCGTTTTAAATGGAATTAATATATTTTCGAAGCTCGAAAAGGCGCAACAAGTCAAAGTAATCTTTCAAAGTTATTCAATTGATAAACTCAATATGAGAAAATCATTTGTAAATTATTTTAATTTAAAATTAAATAAAACGTATAATATCGTTTTATTCATTATTACGAAAATTTAATTCCGGCAAACGACTTTCTAACTGATAATGAATAGGTCAAAGTTCACGTTGATCAACAATCAATGTATTTAATGAACGAAACAATTACAATTGTGTTTCCCTAGCCCCAACCAAACAATTACAGTGGTCCCCAAAATAAATTATAATCAACAAATAATATTATACTATTATAGAAAAGACCTGCCTCTACTAAACAACAAACTAAATTGGCGAAATATTAACTTTTCCAGGACCAGGTCAGAATCAAAAATACAAATATTTTCCATGAAAATCAAATACTAACGACGTACGAACAGAACGAGCAATTGGCAGAAAACATTCGTTGAAAACAAAGTCATTCAAGTCCCAGTTAATCTATCAAATAAAAGATTCAGTTCATCAAAACAAATCAACCAGAACGTCAGAAGATAGGAAAATGATGTCGCTAATANTACACCAAACACCACTGAGATACGTTCTCTATAGTGGTGGTTGGCGTGTAAAGCAATTCACTCACCAATTGGCTGTATTTACCAATTAATCATCATCAATTTACTGAATTGCTTACAATAATGAATGTTTTTTGGAAATTTATTTTAGCCATTTTAGAAATGGCTTTCAGGTAAGATATTTAATTTTAAGTAAATTTTAAGTCTTGAATTTTGATCCATATAGATATGAGATCATTATTCAAATTCTTAAATTTTACTTTTAGTCAACATTGTAATTATAAATTATTTTTAATTAATTTTCAGGGATTTTTGATATTTTATGACAAGTATTTTGGAATTATTTCGAAAAAATGTGAGTCAGATATGTTTTCAATTATAATTAAATAAATGAATTACCAAAAATGTATATCTTTCTAAAACATTTTGGGTAAAATCGTCGAATAATAAAAATAAAATAAATTTTGTAATTTTTTTTCTGAGCTCAATATGAGGAGCTTCTTTCAGGAAAGCAAATCTAGATTGAAAAGACATTGAACAAAATTCATCTGCTCTTGAAAATTTCATTAAAAATATATTTTTAAAACTTTTCATCGATCTTTTTTTATCTAAAAATTGTCTAAAATAGAATTATTATAGAAATGTATCTCAGCGGTGCATTTCGATGAATCAAAAGTTTGTATGTGTTTTTTAGTATGTGTTGCGTTTGTGTGCAGTTTTTAATTTTTCTTCCACTTTTCAAATTTCTATAGTATAAGATGTATCTGACTGCACTCTAAATGAGAACATCAACATGAAATCAAAATAAGTATGTATGTTTCTATAATGTAAGATTATTGATTTTTTTGTTATATTATAGGAAATGGTTTTCAGTGGTGTTTGGTGTAGTTGATGTCATGATTTCCGAGCCATTGTAAGAACACCCAATAAACAACGGGCCTAAAACTAAGTCGGATTTAGGCAGTGCTTGCTGATTATAGCGTATGAAGGTACGCACACTTTTCGCAAGAACTCATCCAATCGATACATTTATAACGTTGATGCTCTCCGAATATCAAGTGGCAAAGCAACCTTGTATTGTGTTTTACACGGGACATAGGACGAAATTGTAAAATGTGAATTACCTCTAACCCACCAATAATAATAAATGATAATGAAATAACAAAATTCTAAGACAGTTAAAATTATATTTCCAATCTACACCGAAATAATAATAATAATAATAATAATAATAATAATAATAATAATAATAATAATAATAATAATAATAATAATAAAGAATCGTTACTACAAGAATTGTATAGCAAAATTTTATTAAAAGCTATGATAATAATAATAATAATAATATCAGACTTGAGCTTCTGCTAAAAATACAACGAAACATAACATTTGAGCCGTTACATAGAACACAGAATAAGCATTTATAAATCAGAGAGTCCGTAGAGAGAATTGGAGAACGATTGATAATCATATCCACATACATCTCCACCTGGGCCGGTATAAGGTAGCATATTCGCAATGCAGTATTCTGCTTGTTCTTTCGGCAATTCTCGGCGAAGTTCTTCCTCGGTAATGTAATCCTAAATATTTAAGGCAACAGTTAAAAATCCCCACCCAAAAATTCTCAACGCAGACCTTATCGCCAGCCAAAACTTGAAATGATCTCAACATTTGATCTGAACTATCTTCGTCGGCTGTTTCGTGAGTCATGAAATCAATGAACGCATCAAAGGTTACATAACCATCATTATTCGGATCAACTTGAAGCATGATTCTCGAGAAGTCAGCTTCACCCTGGATATTATTCAGTCAATATTATATCCGTAGTAATAATGAAATTGATTATTAATTTTATCAAAATTAGCACATGCAAATTAGTCAAGGGCATTTCATAAATCCAATTTTCAGAAACAGACATCAATAAATTCACAAATTCCAAAAAACTGCAATAAAATGCTTGCGTCGCTATTCTAGATATGAGAGCATGAGAAATTGCATTTTATAAACTTTTATTTAAACTTTTCAAATATTCAATCGACTTGAAATCTTAATAAAATATTCTAATATATATTTATTAGAATAATTACGCTCATCACTGATTCACTGACTGATTCTATAGCGCTCGCTGATTGGTTGATTTAATTGTAAATATTTTATGTTACTTATTATTATAAGTAGTTAATAGTAGCTTATTATCAATAATATTTCATTTGTCTATTCTGTTTGGATATATTATAGAATATTTTATACTACTCATTATTATAAGTAGCTATTTACAATAATAATAATGAGTAGTATAAAATTTTTTTTTTCATTCCATATATATAACAGAAATAATTTTCAAATTGCTTAAGAATACAAGAAATTGAATTTTTAATAAATATTTAGTATGTCAAACTGTTCATTTATTTTATGATTTGTCAACGGGCGCCTTTCAATTAACTAGTTATTCTAATAACACAATAATTAGATTTATTATATAATATTATAGATAATGCTGCAAAAAGAGGGAAATGGAAAAAATAATATAAATAAAAATTTTAAAAAATCAAAATTAAAAAGGGAGGTATTTTCTGAATGCGCTTAACTTCGGAGCTGAAACAGAATCAAAGTTTGCATTTATCTCGTTAAACCGAGAACAAAACTTAAAACTATCGAAAGAACATTTCCATGTCATTTCTAGAATCATCTTTCAAAACAGAATCTCACTTGTAGTTGTATATTTGTAGTTGTATATTTCAAATCTGGTTCACATTTACATATTTTACATTAAATATGATAACTCTGATTTTAATTTATAGACAACCACTTCAATCATACCACTTTTTGTGATTCATTGACAAATAATGTATCCAATGCTTCTAGTCATAAATAAATATATCAATTGAGATTGAACCGATAGTTTCAGAAATTCTAATAATCACTCAATCATATATTTGATTGTATTTTTTTTTAAAAAATCTTGGTCTTGGAATTTTAAAAACTTTATAAATTCGTTAAATAATTTCTTGAAATTACAATTGCTTTTGAGAAATTTTTAAGGCCGAAAATATTTTTTAATATTTAAATTAATCAAAAAATTAAATATTTTGCCATTTATTATTTAGTATTTTTGTAAATAAACTTCATTTGAAAGCGAAAGTAGTAATATATGCAGAATGAAGAATTTAATGGGAAAATAAAAAAATAAAAAAACAAAGCAAATAAATAGGATCAATATGAATTAAAAAATTATTTAAATTATTCTAGTGTAACTTTACTCAGCTACAAACAAAAATTAAAATACTTTTCTT
>CAUHTR010007267.1:7818-15318 GCA_959609185.1 Schmidtea polychroa | reverse complement strand
ATAATTTTTTTAAATTATTAAATTAAATTTTAAATGTTAAAATTTTAAAAAAATAATATATTTTTTTTTATAAAGTAAAAAATTTTTTTATATATAATTAATAAATTTGTTTAAAATCCTTAATTTAATGAGTTATTATATCCCACCTGATGATGACAGGAAAACTGTCGAAATTAATCGTGAAAAGAATGTTTGATTGGCGTTATATTATAATTAAATCATTGCCATGTATGTTTAACTATTTATTAAATATAATTAATTCTTTTTCATTTTATGCTTGATATTTCATCTTTAAGTTGTAGAACTATTTATGCTTCTTTATTTAATATTTGCTTTCACTTACTTTTTGAAAATATTTCAATTTTGAATCAAGTTCCTTTTTTATTAATATAGTCATGAAAATAAAATGTCAAATTTAAAATTCAAATATTGGTGATTTAATTAAACTAACAAATTTCTATTAAAATACTCACAGTCATGGCAGAAATATATACCAGTGAATTTATTCGATTTATTTTTAATAAAATTATAATTACTTAACTGATGCCATTTTTCTATAAGATTGTAATTGAAAAAAATAGCGTTACCCCTAATAGACCCTGTATATTTGAGGACCGGTTCGTAAGTTTGCAATTAAGTCAATAATAGTAATATTAATAAATTTTGAGGTTATTTAAAAGGAAATGGGAAAATTACTTTAATATTTTCATTTCGTTCAGTATCTAATTTGCCCATGTAATCCCATGTTTCCACAATGGAATTCAATCTGGCATCAATCGATTTCATGTCGTGGTATTCCAATTTCCTGAATAGATAATCAATCAATTACATCCTGCTGCTTTAGAAATATTGGATTTATCTACAAATCTCAACTAATCTCTGAATTTCGACCGTTCAAAAGACAAAATACTTCACTCTTGAAATAATAATGCCAACGCAGTCTCTATTCATTGCCTATTATCCTAAGTTAGTAATTTAGTCAACGCCTTAATACAAGTGGAGAAAGATAGGAAAACTACTTCTTTCCTTAAAAGGAGGCGTAGAGAATAGAAATATAGCTTTGATATTCTACCATTAAAACAACTTCACGATTACATTGTCGCCACATACACACAAATTCGCTCTCGCGCATATACACAACACAGACACGCGTATACACACATATACAACGGGTAAATTTGTATTGTAAACTTGACATTATGTATTAAAATTAAAAATTTCTGACTCATCATAGACAACTAAACCTGGTGCTATAAATTACTCTGTGAACGCCAACAATCAAAATGCATTTTTGACATACTTCATGAGCGATAATCACGTCAAACGTGCGAACGCACACACACACACACACGCACACACACGACTGCATTAAACATACTGAGGGTTTGTCACAATCATTCTGTAATAATGATCATTCTGGATAATGATTTTCTATCAATTTTCTGGATCATGTGCACAAATTTTGAGAAATGCAAATATAATAATAACAATTGACAAGATTTTCAAAGTGTTTTGTTCGAATTTCAGGATAGTCGATAATTGAATTAAATTTGCAATGATATAAATTCTGCAATCGGATTCGATAATAATAAGCCACCTGGTGGGAGGCTATATTTTAATTGAATTCTATTTTGGAGAAATCAATACTAGTTAGGAATTATAGATAATAAACGGGATGAGGTTTCAATTAATCTGTTTCATTATTAATTGCCTGAATTGTATGGCATAGAGAGTGAGTGAGTGGTAAATGATTAATTGCCAAATTCAATAGGACCCGGGAATTATCAACTTTTTCCTTTCCTAACCTTAAATTTTGATTCAAGAAATAAATCGTGACCGATAATGACTTTTACAAAATTTAGGGCTACCTGACCCGAATCCTGACGATGTTACGTAATATATGAATCCCTTTATAATTAGTTTTAGCGGTTTCATTATGTATATGTTTTAGTTATTTGAAATATTTCAAATCTGGTTCACATTTACATATTTTACATTAAATATGATAACTCTGATTTTAATTTATAGACAACCACTTCAATCATAGCACTTTTTGTGATTCATTGACAAATAATGTATCCAATGCTTCTAGTCATAAATAAATATATCAATTGAGATTGAACCGATAGTTTCAGAAATTCTAATAATCACTCAATCATATATTTGATTGTATTTTTTTTTAAAAAATCTTGGTCTTGGAATTTTAAAAACTTTATAAATTCGTTAAATAATTTCTTGAAATTACAATTGCTTTTGAGAAATTTTTAAGGCCGAAAATATTTTTTAATATTTAAATTAATCAAAAAATTAAATATTTTGCCATTTATTATTTAGTATTTTTGTAAATAAACTTCATTTGAAAGCGAAAGTAGTAATATATGCAGAATGAAGAATTTAATGGGAAAATAAAAAAATAAAAAACAAAGCAAATAAATAGGATCAATATGAATTAAAAAATTATTTAAATTATTCTAGTGTAACTTTACTCAGCTACAAACAAAAATTAAAATACTTTTCTTCTGTTTACCATGCTTTATTTTTTAATAATGACTGGTGGGCCAACAAATGTTATGGGATTATGCGTCCTGACAGAGCTCAGAATAAAATGGCACTGTCGATATATTACATTTGATCAATAATGGATAATTCCTATATTTTCACTATCCATTTATATTTGTTATTCATTTCAAACTATAGATAAATATTTGCGTTAAATAAATAAAATATTGATCTGGAGTCTAAAATGAAGATAAACGAAATTGGTTATGTTTAATTTTTTTTAATTATTGATTGAACATGTTTAATTTGTAATTACGGTGAGAATTAAGTCCCATTGAATAATACTAATAAAACCGACCCAATTGTGTCGAAATTTATATTTTAATTCCTTATTTATTAATGCGCCAGTTCCGTAACAAAGGGTAACTCTGTTTCACTTAATGCTAAATGTTTTTCTTTATCATTTATAGCTATTATAGATTTCGTGTTACCCGTTTCATAACATATATAAAAATATTTAACTTTTATAAATATTTTTTTCTAAATCAATAAAATGTAAAATAACTTTATTTCTGGAGTAGCCGGTTATTATTAAACAATAAAAGCACATTAATTAGCTATAAAATAGTTATAAATATAATATAATATTGAAATCAATTAATAAAATTAATGAGATTATCAATACATGCAAATAAAATAATATAATTAATCAATAATTAATTTAACAATATAATAATCAGATAATATAATTATTAATATCAATTCACAAATATCTATAATAATTTTCTTAATAATTTTCATTATTGATCTTTTTTTATTTCCCTTATTTCCAATTTTCCTTTAGACTTGTAAGTATATATTTAAAAATTATACATTCAAAGATTAATTATGTAAAATATTTTTTAAAATAGTATTTTCAAATTAACATTTTAAATATATAATATAGTGTTAAAGGTTTATAAATTTAAAATAATAAATTTAGTATGTTAATATAAATGAAATTTATGAAGAATCAAATGTGTCCTTTTGAAAAAACTAATAAGACTATCAATCAATACAGGAGGGTGTAAAAATAGGTATGAATTATACAGAGTTCAATGGATGTAAATGTTTTTATTAATTTTTCGAGATAATCATGACTAGTAATTTAACTAACGACCAACGAGAATGAATAAGCAAACAATATTAGAAGAAACAGAATACTGAAAGGATTCAACCGAATAGGAATTGATAGAATTTATCAAATTGAATTCATCAGTAATAAGCTAAAGCAGGGATCGGTAACCTATGGCACGCGGTGGAGTTGTCGATGGGATTTTATGTTGTTTGTTTTTCAATTAAATATATTTAAAAAATAACTTTGGAATCAAATTATTTTCATAGAGAACTGTATTATTTAATGTGACAGACATATACCATTACTTATTTGTAAAAAGAAATAAGCACGCACCCTGAATTAATTGGCAGAGTGGCTTGGCATACCACATCTAAAAGGTTGCCGACCTCTGAGGTAATCTGTTAGTATTACCACTAATGAAATATAAATGCCAATTGTTTTGGCGTTTGCTCAAAGTCAGAAAAAATAAAAAACAGCTTTAATTGAGTGAGATATTTCTTGCAGATCCCTGGGTGGTCTGATGCAATATTTAGGTTGGAAAATGGATCGCCTAAGATTACTTAATGGATTATTAGAAGATGATACGAATCGTCGGTTACACCTTTGTACACCGCTGTACATAAACTCAACTGTATATATTGCTAAACAGAAACCTCTATGCAACAATGCAGTCTAGGTTTTCAATATAACTGTTACTCACGACTTGTATATTAACATACTGAGTAAAGCTGTGATTCCACAATTACGTTACATCTTGATAATGAAGACTTCTTTTTTACATCCAACCTACTTTGCGTGAATTTTTTAACTAAGAATTAACCCATATGTGGATAAGTCGACGACGACAGATTTCATGTAAATTGTTTTATATCTAAAAGTAATTTTCAGCACTGCTTTTTTAAATACAAAAAAATATTGATAAGTAGTTGAAAAGATAAATGAAACTAAATGAAATAGAAAATTATCGTTGAAGATAAAAAAATTAAAATGACGTTACGTAAAGTAGCTTTCATTTATAAAATACTAACTGGAGTACCCGGCGTTGCACGATTTGAAAAATAATAATTTTTTAGATTTTACAATCAATACAAAATATCACTAAACAAATTATATATCCAAAACTTAATTTAATTTAACCTTCTTAGCAACAATAAATATATGTATTTAATTCATCCTTCGTAACATCAATAAACAGTTGAATTTAGTTTATTCTATTGGCATCCCTAAAATGGCTAAAAGGTATTAGAAAGGCCAATAAATAAACTTGTTTACTACTTCAAGTTTGGTTATGTTAGGTTAGTGATTGTAAAATCTTAAAAAGCACATTCTAAAGAGATTAATTTCACTTATTCTTCTTGATTAATTGTCGATGCTCGCGTCTGTGTGCGCTTTGTACTGGTTTTTGGAGGTTTTGTGTGCGCACACAGACGCGGACAATTGTGAATATAATTATGATTTTTTTGAGTTTTAATGGTGTCGATTTGTTTTGTGTTCCTTGCTGGATTCGAATTGTAAGAGTGGTTTAGAGTTAATGTTTTTTCTGATCGATTTGAGTTTTGAGTGGTTTTGGAATTTTTGAATTCCTGTGTTTTCGCAAAATATATGATTAAAATGGAATTCTGGGTTTTTTCCTCAAATAATGGATGTTTCTCATATTATTCGTCATGTTCCTGTTGGAAATACTACAAACGAAACTGATAGTTCCTTTTTTATGACTCCAAGAGATCCTGATAACTTTAATGGTGTTTTTGGCCAACTAATATCAAATTTATTTGGTGGATTGCTGCCACAGGATTTTAGATCCGATTCGTCAGATTACATGTTTTCAGATCAACGTTTTGACAAGTGTGTAACGAGTATTAAGAATCAATTTGAACAAAGTGGTCCTCCACTAGCAAATGAGGCAGATATTGAGAAATTACCAGTCAAGAAAATCACCGCAGCTAATGATACAGGTTTCAGTTGTCTGTCAGATTATGAGGTGGCCGATGAAGTGTACGAGTTGCTCCGTCAAGACACGCGGACGATTATACAAAGAACCAAGCCTCAAAGGACAATTAAACACTTCTTAACAAAAATAAATAGTTTTTTTTTAATTCACACTTCTTAGCATCAATAAACAGAATAATTTAATTCATTCTTAAAGCATAAATAAATTGTATTTTGAAATAAAAACTTCAATAATTACCTTTTCTGTCTTTATTTTTTTGGAGAATCAACTTTTGGCGAAATGTAGTTAAACAATTTTTCTATTTAAATGTAAAACTTAAAACGGCACCAGCAGGTAAAAAATGGGTCAAATGAAAAATAAGAATAATCCTATTTTATAAACCTTATATTTGTTGCCAATTTCACCTCCTTGGGGTATCTAATCAAGGTGACCCTGCATAGGGTTAGGGTACCTTGAGGGTGGTCACCTGGGGTTGAAACATACCCTATGAACTGTCCCAAGTCAAACGAGGGTCACATGAGAAATTTCTATGGGTAACAAACAAACAAACAAACAAACTTTCATCTTTATATATTAGATTTAAATTGTAATAAAAGAACTGAATGACTGAAGAGAAAAATAAAAATTAACCTGAGTTCTTCATCAAAAATAATGATAAGAACAATTCTTGGTTTATTTCCAAAAAATACGTCTCTAAATCTTGCAATCGCAATTATCTATTTAGTTAATTTATTCCTATAAAATATAGCTTTCAAAATTTTCTAAATTTTCAGGTATAAATTAAGAATTTCGAACTTTGACCGTATTTTTCTAACTAATTATAAAATTCTTGTTTTATAGTGCAAACCTTTAGGAGAATATTTTTAAAATGTTAATCAAAAAGTTAATCGAGAAAAAAGTATGCTTACATTTAAGTATTTAAAAGTGTTAAATTAAGCTTAATTTTAATAAGATGATAAATTAATTAACTGGGGGAACGAAAAATTTACCTAAGTTCTTCTGCAATAACATTGATACGAACAACTCTCGGTTCATGTCCACTAAAATCAGATTCGAAAGCTTGCAATCTTTTGTAAAGCGCTCTCAATTCCGATAGATTCGCATTCAAATAATCTCCCGACTGGAGCATTTCGATTTTTCCATTCGACCATGATTCGTGAGTGTTGCAGCGTAAATGGAATCGACGTACCAAATAATCGAGTTGCTCAAGTCGTTGCAATTCCGACATGAGCCATTCTTCAAAATCTTTTTCAGAGTTTTCCAAATCTTTCCATCGGCGATTGATATCACCAATCGTTTTGCTTTCGGGTGGAATAAAATTCGGTCGATTGCTGAGTCTCAATCTGGTTTGTAAAGTATTATATGCGGTTTCCAGTTGACCTTTTTCTTCGTGTTTTGGTGGTTTTTCAGTGATTCTGTATTTACGGAAATTCTCAAGTTTTTTATGCATGTTTTCTACTGAAGTACTCTCTGATCGATCCTGATGGAAATAATAAATTGGTGGTTGAAATTTTTTATTTCTATTTCATTTACTTGAAAAATAGGAATCATTTTTTCAATCCATTTCAATAAGTCTGTAGACAATGTTTCATATTCCTTCATCAATTTCTCATTTTCTTGATTGACTCCTAATACTTTGCAAATTCGATTGGAAGCTGTAACGGCCTAGATGAAATAAAATCGAAGTCCATTATTATTAATTTTTATTAATAATTATTATTAATTATTATTTTTTGGAAATATTATAAATCATGTCATGGAATCCCAGAGTAAGCAACGAAATTGAAAATCGAAATTGTTATGACTAATGGTAAAAAAATATTTATCCGTTCGATAAAAAATTTTTGAATTGTTTTTAGAAAATTTTTAAAAAAATTTCAAATATATGTTTTTATTTCATAGTTTAAAATTATTAGAAAATCTTTTTAATTTG
>CAUHTR010007266.1:38892-104634 GCA_959609185.1 Schmidtea polychroa | reverse complement strand
CTATTGGTGATGGAGGGAGAAAAGAGATTAATGTGCATACCAGAAAATAAACGGAAAGAACTGTTAACACAATATCACGATAGGAGATTGTGAGGACACATGTCATCAAAGAAAACACTAGCGAGAATGAAGTAGAAATATTTCTGGCCCACAATATCAGAAGACGTGACTGAATGGGTAAAAAATTGCTTAACATGCGCAACGAGGAAAAACATCAAAGGAAACTCATCAAAGCATAGAGAATGTGTGCGTTAATTTTTTTCTATCCTATCGGTATTCTGATTGGATAGACGTTGCATATACTCTTTGGTTTTCATTTATTCAAAACGCTCGTGGATGGATAAGTAAATTTTAATTATTATGTTTTTAATTATTATGGTTTTTAGGAATTATGAAACCAATTTATGAAATTTTGTTATGAAATCAATTTATGAAATGTTGTTATGAAATCAATTTATGAAATTTTATTATGAAACAAATTTATGAATTATGAAATCAATTTTTTATGAAGAATATGAATATGTTTTTATGAAGAAAATTATGAAACAAATATCAGAAATGGTAATGTTTTTTTATGAAATTATTATGTAATTACTTTGAAAATAATAATAATAATAATGTCTTTGTTAAAAATTTGAGTCATATGTACTTTAATGACCTTGATAAGTCGTTGGCTTTGTTCCACAAATGATGAGTCATATGTACTTTAATGATGAGTCATCATCTTTGTTTAAAAATGATGAGTCGTCGATGAGGAATATGATCTTGTTACTAAAAATAGGATGCCCTTGACCTAGTTGCTAAAAATAGAATGACCTTGATGGGTCATTGATGACGTCACGTGACCTATTCCTAAAAACAGAATGGCCTTGACCTAGTTGCCATGGTTACCACCGTTGCTGTGGATGAGTCACGTGACCTTGGTCTAGTTACCCTGGTTATCACGGTTGCTATGGATGAGTCATCAATGAGTCATGTTTCTTTGTTTGGCGATGAGTCATCGCGGGGGTAGTGCAAAAAATGGCAAAAAACGATGAGTCATGGAGCACACTTCCCTCTACTTCTCATGATTTTATATTTTAATTATCATTAATATATGTGGTTAGATATGTTTACCTAAGATTCCCGGGAGAGAATTAATTGTAATAATCCAAATTCTGTAGATAATTGTCCTTTCAGAAAAAATATAAAAAGAGAGTTCAAAAACAGACAAGCCGCCAGTTGGTCGAAGAAACAAGATAAAGGTTTGGTGAATAAGGCAATCAGCTATTGGATGAAATCAAGTGACTAAAAGTAAAGTTTAATTCTCGTACCTGAAAAAATGATTGCCCCTTGGGTTAGCAATTGATATTTATTCAGAGAAAACGGCAAATCTAGTGACAAATTGTAAGTTCGATTGAAGTTTAATAAAGTTATTCTGTGTTGCGCTTCTATTAGTTTGTTTAAATAAGAACACAAGGAATCAGAAAAAACCGACTTGAAAAATAATAACCTAACAGTATTAAACAAATTGAATAATTTCTTGTATTCCAGTTCCTAGTACTTGATGAGCAAAGTAGGGTAGCCAAATACAAAATTCACCGGGCCTTTGAAAACCATAATTGAGCTACGAGTTTAATCCACTCATAAAATGTTAAGCTTTTTAAAGTTTTCAATGTCTGAAAGCATTTAAAATTTCGGAGAAATATTAGAAATAAATATTTATATAAATTTATTGATATATTATAATAACTTCTTTCAAATTTCACCACTTATTTCTTTCCAATTGACATTGTATTTATTAAAAAATTTGAACACTACGAATCCAGTAATATATCAATGTTTTTGATATTCACGGATTTTTGGCACTGCCTTTTCAAGTGAATTTGATCATTGATATGATTAGTTGAAACAAATAAGTACAAAAGGGAATATTATGATTGGTCACTGATATCCTATACAAAGGGACAATGTATGAATTCAACAATATTTTCCATTTTCAATTAATTATTTTAATTAATTAATTATTTTCCAAGCCCAGTTGGCAAGTTCATAGATCCTTGGCTTTATCAATTTATTATTTATTATCATATGACTTATAAATTTTCCCTAACAGTTTAATCGACTTTTTGATCTTACTGTTGACAACATTGACCCCGCCATTGCTATCATAATCAAGGATCAAAGAAACAACATTAATACTTATAAAGAACCTCTAAAAGTTATGAGCTATTTCAATTCCTAGTGATTTATAATTAATTATAAACCTTGATGTCATGAAATCCTTTCCAAGAATGATCTTACTTATCTACAAATCCTCTATATTACTTCCTCCCTACTTATAGATATTTATTGAAGATATCGATTCAAAATTATAATTTATGAATGCAAAGATTTAACCAAATATTTGACCCCTTAAAATAGCCGATAAGTATTTAGGAAATTAAATCTAAATGATGGCTTTCCAAAATTATCCGATCAAATGATCGAAAAACAAATAGACATTGCCCACAGCAATAACAACTGCAAAGGGTTATGCTACAGGAAAAAACAAAAAAAAAAGCCTCCAAAAAGCAGCCCCATTGTTCCAAAATCTTTTTCAAAAACAATATCCAGGTCAAGTATTATTCCAGAAAGTGAATATCTACAAGCTTTCCACGCTCCGAAAACCCCACCAAAGGTTGTTCACGAAGGTCTGTGCATTATTCTTGAAGGTGACACCGCGACTGCTGCCACTCAGATTTCAAGATGCGAGAAAATTAATCAAGTAGATAGCTTTCTCGAGTCCTTAAGAAAGACTGCTGAACCGCAACGTCGTGGTTGTCCGAATCCATCGCCAATTTGTACAGTCAGCTTTGAAGAATATCTCCAATCTGCAGATGCCGAGGCCCCAATCTCAATAAGCGAAAAGGAGACTAAACGAACTCAGAGGGTAGTCTCTAGGAGAGTCAGTTCAGTTATTAAAACATCTCATCCTTCACAAACGACGCCACCGGAAGCTGAGACGCATTGTATTTACTGCATCATGAATCGGTTACAGAGCTTGCCTCCGTGCTGCCTCGAGAGAGCAATTAACACCTTTATTAATCAAAGTCTGCCAGACTGTTCTGTGAAATCCACTTGTTATAAACATTCTCAAATTTGAAAAATGTTTACAAATATTTTAGTTTATATTTCTTTCGTTTTCCTGCTGTCGGATTGAGAAAGTGATAAAATTTCCTTACAAATTTTTCTAGTGGAAGTTTGCAAAATTATAATTTTTGATCAGCTTTAGTAAATAATTTTTATTTCCAGGTTGTTTTTGCCATTTATTCGACAAATTTAGCAACAGGAGACCAATGAGAGAAAAACATTATTCATACTGATAGATGGACCTATGACAAAGGTCACCTTAACCTATTAGGAGTCGGTGCCCCCTTTACCGCAGTATAAGATGTCAATTAGACGGAATACTAACTTTAAGCAGTACCTCAAATTTGTCTGGTAGCCTGTTTTCCATAATACCAAAGCTATGAGGGTGCGACCTAGAATGAACTATCCATGATCCACGAAAGGGTTTTGAGGGTCCAACTCTAATAAAGAATTTTCTTAAATTCTTTATTTCATTAACCTGATAGACTGAGATATTCATAAAGCGGCTTTAATTAGATTGTTCATCATATAACTCATCATTCAATTGTGGAACATTATGCTGCATTACCATAAGCTCACTACTTGAACCTGAGATCGCGAAATAAATTGAAAATAAGCTTACATCTATTTAACTCCCGGATGGGGTTTCGGGATCTTTGTTTGAGGTTTTCCTTGATTTATCCATGTAATGAAATAGTTGGTAGGCTGACTTCTTCTCTCCTGGTATTTGCTTATATACAAATAGTATATAGTAGTATATAGTAGTATGTATGGGAAATGTACACTCTCTTCCCATCTCATCTGTGCATGCGTGGTGTATACTGACCTTTAATCTCTCTCGATTTTCATGGTTCGAGTCGTCTGCATGCCAAGAGATGATGTGTTAGCGATATGTTGCTGCACACTAAGCTTATGACGTTTAGGCAGGGAAAGTCGATATATCGGGTTGTATTTTTAGGGAGATTTCTACATTCTCCTGTGGGATTCGTATTACTGTTGTGGGATTTACCTTTGTCTAAAGCAAGTTAATTTTGGAGGATTAACATTTTGTTTTTTCGTGAGCGGTTGGACAGTCGTCGCCGAATCCACTCTACCCGAGACCATATCAAGTAGGGTCGAATGCTGAGCCGTTCTCACCTTTATCTTCATTAAAATATGCGCTGGAGTTGCATAATTCTCATATCTATGCATGGCCTCTGGACCTTTCAGGCATTTAATTTAGGTGACGATATTAAGTGTACATTGGTTCTAATCCGCTCTTGATTTCACTTTGATATATGAAATACATACACCATGGTTTATGTCATTTATTCAAATTAATAACTTATCCATGTCGATTTTAGTGGCTCACAGATCTATTATTTAATAACTATGCTCTAATAGTCATGAGGTTTTATCGGTGGCTTGTTGAGTTTTGTTCTCCGGGAAATTAAAGAGAGGTTTAGTTTATTTTACTGTGATTGGTAATGTTACTTGTCTTAACTTTCACGAGTATGGTGGGTGAACCAGTTGGGCCTTGTTGCTTATATCTGTGCTTTCGTCAATTTGAAAAGTCAAATTTTTTCCAATCTTTCTGTGCCACCCGAAAATGATTTTTGAGATTCTTATGAATGTCTGCTGAGATATCGCCGAATCTATGTGATATTATTTGATGAGAGAGCGGAATTCTTTTAAATTTCCCAGTCAGTTGAGATCCAGGCATGATATCAGCTGCTACTGTTTATGAAGGATAAGTAATAAACCCATCATCAAGGTGGGGTTTCTTCTTTTTAAATAATATTTGTGCGATTATTTAACTGTATAGTTGATCCTAATCAGATATCATTATGAATGCCTTCAATTTCGAAGCCTGGCTCATTCCTTTTTCTTTCATTCTTTCCAAATTCATTTTTGCCTTGTCTTTTAAATGGAGATGTGTTGTAGATGTAGTTTAAGTTTACTTGGACCTATAGGCTCATCAGCAAGAGTAACAAAGCCTACTATACACAATGGAATTAAATAATCCTTTATAAATGGCATTTAGCAATGCTTTACGTCAGGTGTGGCAAACCCAACGATCTTGTGGGCCACATATATAATTGTATATCCCCATATTATATTTAGATACACTATAGACATTTCTGGAGTGAGAAATTGAAACATCATGAGTAATTATTATTGTATTCACTATTATCCCTACATGTAAACATAGATAATATAATAATAATGATATTAAACCGGCCATGGCCAACCGGTGGCCCGCGAAGCTTTTTGATGTGGCCCGGACACAATTTCAAACATCAAATCAATAATTGTCTTTTTTAGAATTCATATTCGAAATAAGCATGTTTTTAATTTTAAAAATTGATTCTAAGTTTACTTGAATCGTAAAAACGAGTTATATTTATTTAAATGAATTTATTGTGGCCCGTGATAGTATTTTTCCGAAAATTTGGCCCTTCGATTGATTTGAGCTGGCCACCACTGAACTAAACGTACATTTTAAAGAAATGTATAACACTAAAAATGAAATAAAAAAACGAAAACATAAAAAAATATTAATTTTACTAGCGCGGCTTGGCCGTCCCTGCTTTACGTAATCATCGTAATATTTACGCTATATTCTTGCCTTCATAGATTCTGCGTTGAATAGACTTGTTTGAATTAAAAAATCAAGCTATTTCAAGATATAAAATAGTCAACATTATTATAAACTTCCACAAAAAATTATTTTATTATAAACAAAGTTAAATTCGCATTGAGATTATTTATTCACTCATTTAAATTTGCATTATCTAAATTTTTCGCTTCACATAGGTTGGACAACACTGAATAGATGAATGGTCCCCTTGAACCTCGGTTTGAATTCCAATGGAAGGATAAAAATTATACTTCTAGTATTATTTGGTCAGTATGTATGTGTTTCGACCAGTCAGAGGGGGAATGTCATTTTGGCAGTTTGTTGGTTGATTGTTCTCGTGTCTGTGTGCAGAATTATGGTAAATGGATGTGCGCACACAGATGCGAGCAATAGGTATGTTATAATTTCTTTTAATTATAGTTCAGTTTTTATATTTGATTTAGAATTGAGTGAGGTTGTTTTAAAAAGAGACTTTTTCTTGAAGAAAGATATTTTTTTGAATGTTTGAATTTTTTCGACTGCAGTTAAAAATGGAAATGGTTCAAAGAATGATCGAAATTATTGTAGTACATTTATGCCACCAATCTTTGAGCAAACTAGCTATGGTGAAGCTGAAATAGTCTTTATGCAATTAGAAAATATCCACAGTGTTCGCAGTTCCTTTGATTGTATATCTATGTTTTCTATGAATGTTGAAAACTGGTTCGCAAGCATTGAAAATTCATATTGGTTGGAATATTTAAGCAAGATATTAAAATCAGCTTGGGATATTGCCAAAGCATTAAATGACGATGTTGTTAGTCTGACGATTGTACAATCTTTATATCTGCATTCTGAGAATTCTAAAGCTTTAATTCAAATGTATATAAACAGCTCAGAAGGTGCAGTACAAGCAGGAATGGCGGTAGATGACGCAATGCAGCACATCCGAAGTCCAATTTCAACTTGGTGTATCGGTCAAGCTCACTCAATGGCTTCATTTATTTAATGCGCCGAAAGACATGAAAGATCAGCTATGATTCATTGTTCTGATGGCAGAAGGGTCGAACTATTATCCAGTATCTTGAATTCAATATATTTTCATCTTAACTTTTTATGGAAACAGTATGAATGGTACGGTACACGAAGCATGCCTATTTATTATAAATTGTAAGGTGGGATAAGAATTGTGGGAGCGCGATTTTGCCATGTCAACTCGATAAAGCAAAAATAGAATGTTAATTTAATTTAATTAATCAATCAATTATTCAATATCAGTATTTATATAAAATTTCATCAAATTAAAATGGCTTCCCGGAATAATGGTCAAAATTATGGTCCACCAGCATGTGACTGCTCAAGGGACAAATATGACATATTGGATTCATATCGTAGCGATTACACGGGGGCGTCGATAGACAGGGTGAAACCAATGAAATATCCCAATAACATTTGTGTGGGATGTGAAATTATCAGTGCTGGACCCCTTCAAACATCGAGTCAAGCATGTACGAATCATCAGAATTCAAATATCTGATGAAATTTCGTTGATTTGAATATTTTTGTTTTATTTGATTTATTCAATTATTTCAATGCAATCATTTCTAAAAATATAATTTTCTCTATTTCTAGTTTTTTATGTTGTCATAGGAACTGAGCTGAGTGAGCCGCATATTGTATTAAACTTTATTTTATATTATTGACTGATGTTCCTGACCCTTGACATGACAACATGGAACGCAAAATGTTCATGATCCAATTAATGCTGGAATAAAGAGTAAAATAGAACAAACTTTGAAAGTTGCTTTATGTGGCCAAAGATGCTCGTATCCTTTTATCGCCATTTAAGGATAATTCGTGGACCATAAATAAACTACTCAAAGATTGTAGTAATATTATTTTTTAGTTACTATCATGATATTTCAAGACGTGATAATTCTCGTGGGTTCCTGCCTCATTTAATATGATGATTGTAATGAACCCTAATATGTGATAGTCAAATCCTTCATATGCCATTGAATCTCCAACAAAGCATAAGAATCCTAAAAGAAACATAAAAACGGCCACTCAAGTTTAAGTAGAACTAATTGGACGTTTTTGAAATGTTACACGGAATCGAGTTTATTTTAAATGCTACTATTAGACGCACAATTCGAAAGAGTCTCTCAGAATCAGTATTTGTTTTCCAATTAACTAGAGAATGGAACAATAATAAAAAAATATACAACGATAGAAATAAAATAGTGGAAGAAGTGCAGTGAAAACAAATAAATTTAAATTATAAAAATGAGAACTGGATACACCGAGAATTCGATATAAATGAAGTTTCGGTTAAAGTAGATGTGAGAAAAAAGAAGACCGATATACAGGACCTTTTGTCCCTAATAGAAAGATCCATGCAAATAGTTATGAATTACGAGAGACAGATGGAAAAATTATAATTCGCAACGTTGAATGGCTAAAGCCTTTTAAACAGGGGAAATGTTAGGGATATTTAAATAACAAATTTGTAAATAAAATATAAATTGTAACAAATACTATTATATAGTAAAAGTATAATAAGTGTTTCTGTCTAACACAATTACTCAGAAGAGGAATTCCAAAAATGTATTAATTGACTTTTGAAACATAATCCAACACAACTGTTATCATTTCAAGAATATCACTACTTACATTTATCACCGGAGACAAATCAGGTTTCATATACACGTGCCTTTCTTTATTTTTTAATCCATCTTTCATTAAATCCAAAGCGTATCTTTCAGATTCATGAGCAATTCTTTGAACTTCAATAGGGACAAACATAGCTCCATTACTTTTATCTTTACTTTGTGAATTTGTAGACTTATCTTTCATTGTGATATTAGGCAGTGAAATGTTCATTGAATACTTTTTCATTTTATCTGTGAAGTCATCATAATATTCACCAGATGATTTAATAACATTTTCCAACGATTCTTTAATAAATGAATATTCGCATAACGGCTCTGATTCTTAAAGATTCTCGAAATCTTGGATAATACTAGAAAATGTACAAGAGTTTTTCATTTTGAAATTTTCAGATTTGGGGAAATCACATGAACGAAACTTGTTATTGAGCATATTTTGAATTTCTACTTTATATTTGTAAGAATGTACATCATAATCATGTGTCAATTCATTTCCTTCAATGGAATTAATAAATAAAGATTTTGTCAGATCATCTCTTAGTCTTTCCAAAGACT
The DNA here is from genome assembly GCA_959609185.1 of Schmidtea polychroa. Taxonomy (NCBI): domain Eukaryota; kingdom Metazoa; phylum Platyhelminthes; order Tricladida; family Dugesiidae; genus Schmidtea; species Schmidtea polychroa. Next base: position 95,700 of record CAUHTR010007266.1, on the reverse strand, counting down.
TAATTGAACTATCGGAAGTTCGACTGTCCATTTCTAAAATTCACCAAAATCTCAGTTAGTAAAACAAATTTCCAATCTCAATTTTCTACCAAACAAAATCAATTCATTTTCTATTAACAATTAAATTCATATTAAAAAAAATATTACATACCTATTACTCGCGTCTGTGTGCGCACACTAACAAGAGAACCGATCTAACCATATCGCGCACACAGGCGCGATACAAAACACACGCCAAAATCGGCTGAAACAAGAAGTATAAATGCTGGCACGCATAATTATCATTATTATTAAATTAATTAATTCGCCATTTAAATCGGTTGTTTGAATAATACCAATCATGACACAATCAGTTTTTTAAATATATCTTTAAGCAAGTAGACTTAAATTATTAACACTTTTCTTTTCATTTTGACTATTGTTGGGCTAGAACTGATTTCTAGACCCAAAGTTGGGAATGGGACGAAATGTGTCAGTACACAACACGCATACCCAGCATTAAGTTTACTTAAATAAAAATATATAAAACACCAAGTAAACAATGATAATAGAGAGATAATATACTCAAAAATAAAACATCTGAATTAAAAATAAAATAAAACACGAGCAAGAAGTATTACACGAAAACTTACTCAAATATAACCGAAAGACATAAAACAACAAAAAACAAATTCGAATAAAGGCGATTAGTAAAAATTAAAAAAGAAAATTAAAGAAAATCTTCATAAAATCTTACGTAAAGAAAATTATATCGATATTTTGAATAAAAATCCAGAACAATTCATAAAAATGGCGAAATCCATCATGACGGCCAAACGACCCAATAAAATTTATAAAAAATAAATATTTTAGTTTAAAAAATAAATATTTTAGTTTAAAAAATAAATATTTTAGAAAAGAAATCATAAAAAACAATTTAAAAATAAGAAATAGATTAAATTTAGCATGGAATGTTCTGGAAATGCTGAAATCCATCATGGAGGCAAATTTAATAAAAAATAATTCGAAAATAAAATTTCAAAAATAAAAACAGAAATTCTTACTGAAAAATCGCCATCAAAATCGATAAAAATTAAAAATCGAATGTTCGAGAATTAAAATAATCTGAATTTGTNTAGTTGTCATCATCATCATCGCTATCAGAGTCGTCGTTGTCATCATTGTCTGCCAGTAAGATTTCCGCTTTCTTGAATCCACTGGTGATAATCGCCGGATTCAATTTATCCCATGCCTCGACCACCCATTTGGCCACTTCCGCAAAAGTGGCATGACGCATGCGACCTGTTGCCGTAAAGCTATGTTCACCGCTGGTCATCCATCTTTCCCACAAACGACGCAGATGGACCTTGAAACTTCGGTTGACAGAAATATCCAGAGGTTGTAGCACCTTCGTCAGACCACCTGGTATAATGACAGGAATCGAGTTGTTGCCTTTAACTTTCGTTTTTATGTTCTCTGTGATGTGAGCTCGCATACTGTCCATTACGAGCAATGCCTTTTTAGTTTGAAGAATCCGTCAGGCCTCTTTTTGAAACATCTCTCCAACCATATGTTCATCATTTCTTCATTCATCCATCCCTTTGCGTTGGTTTGAATGATCACGTTGTTGGGAAATGCCTCTTTTGGCATGGTTTTCCTTTTGAAGATTATCATTGGAGGAAGCTTCCTTCCATCACCACAGCATGACAGCACGACCGTAAACTGCGATTTCTCGTGGCCAGTTGTTCTTATGTTGATCGTTTTCTCACCTTTGTTATTGAGAGTTCGACCCAGAGGAATATCGAAGGTGAGTGGAACTTCATCCATGTTGATAATATGATCTGGAATGATTTCATATTTCGCGACTTTTGAATAAATGAATTCACGAAAATTCCGGATTTTTTCGATGTAGTCAGCAGGCAGTTGTTGACACATGGTCGTTCTTGATCTGATGCAGAGCTGCTGGCGCTTCATGAAACGAAAACACCAAGATGGTCCACCAATGAATTCATCAATTCCCAGATCATTCGCTATTTCTTTGGCCTTAAGACGAACTTGGACGGTTGATATTCCGCGACCTTGAGCTCGCTGCTCCACAATAAACTTAGAAAGCTGATTTTCCAGTCCTGGCCATCTTGCTTTATGACCTCGATTCGCCCGCTTGGTTCTTTTTGTCAGCAACAGCGCATCTTTTGATTTTCGCCAATCTCGAACTAGTTTTTCACTAATATTAAATCGCCGCTCAGTCGCTCGATTGCCGTTTTCCTCAGCAAATTTGATAGTTTGCAGCTTAAACTCGGCAGTGTACGATTTCCTTGTTTTGTTGGAACTCATTTTGCACTAAACTTTCGGTATATTTTAATTTGAAAAATTAAATTGTTTTGACAGGAAATCTATTACAGCGGTCTTATATACACTGCCATCTGGTGATTAAAGCTGACATTTGTTTGATGGGCTCTCAAATTTCGGATCCAGGGTCCGAAATGACCAATCAGATCGGCAGTTAAACTGACACGCCAACATGGCGGCAGTTCGCCTAGCCTAGACATCCTGTAAGCTTGGTTTACGAAATAGGCTATATGGCGTCTTAGATATATTATAATGATGGTGATGGTTTATGATTGTATCATATTACAAAAAGGGCCTTTGATAACCACGGCATCAATTATCAGTTCATCAAAGACAGAACAGTCACAAATTGTTGATTACATTTAGATTTATTATAGAAACGGCACGTGATTAAACTTATTATATAAGTCGCTCCTTTATTTAAGTCGCAGCACCGTCAGCGTCTGAAAAAAACCGCGACTTATAGACCGGAAATTACGGTACTACGATTATTATTATCATCATTATTATTATTATTACTATTATTATTATTAAAGCTATCAATGTTATTATTATTGTTATTATACATAGAATAAGAAAGCATAAGAATGAATGAATAAAAAGAATATATACAAATAAAATAAATATTCATTTAGATTTAATTTTCAAAAAAATATTACAATCTGATTACATTAAAATTGATACAGTGCGTAGCAAAATTCACAAAACCAATCAAACTGACAATTGGGAAATTACGAAATCTCCCAAACAGCAAGGACACCAATAATAGTACCACTGATAACTGATGAACATTTCAACAAACGGACAATTTCTTCCTGTGATTTCACAACAATGCTGCGAGAAACCTTTAACTTATCTTCATGAACAAAGCCAGGCGAATGAGAAACGTAAAATACCCAGTTCAAATGCAAAATAATACAAGAAATAATTTTCAAAATAAAAAACGAAATAGAGTAATCTTGAAATTCGAGCGGTTTTGGCATTGGAGATTGAATGATTAATGAATAACCATAGCACATTTCATCGATATTGCTCGGCACATGTCGTGTAACGATACACGTTTCCGTTGATGAAGACGAATTGATAATTCGATCTCTCAAAAGGTACTGCCGATCTCGATAAATAAATCGCATTAAACAAACGAATGGAATGGATCCAGTTGTTATTAATCTATACGAATGAGCATGAAAACGTTTTTCATCACAATCAAGATAATCTGAAAACTGGAAAACGATTTTCACATTTAGAATAAATATAATACACAAAGTCGAAACAATGATTAAAAATAATTTAATAAAATCCGAATGTCCATTTCGACTAATTAAATTCCGAATAGCATAAATTGGATCTTGTGTAGAACTTAAATGAATAAACGCTAGAAATAAACCTTCGAACATCCGACCATTGCAATCTTTTATAACGACAGGGCTCATTATAAACCAAATAAAATCTGAACACACTTGAATAGAATTATATATTGCTATTCCGCCATATTCTATATTGCTTTCTTCAATAGATTTATCAATAAAAATTAGTAATTCCATAGTGCAAAATAACTGGATAATAATTATAAATAGGCGATTTAAACACCTTGGATTAAATTTTTATTCTTATTATTAATTGAAAATTCAATTTTTAAAAGTAAAAGAAATATGGATAATTAAACTCAACTTTAATTTAATCTGGATTGCCTGAATTAAAATTAAGTATTAATTTTTGGTATTTTGATTGAACGGGAAATTAACCCAACATAAACCTGAATTATGTGTGGTATTTTAATAAATAATTATTAACTTTCACTAGAGAGTTGCCATGAAACATGTGCGTGTGTGCATGAATTGGAAAAAATGATGTATGTGGGAGATAAAGGGGATGAATAGGGTATGGTATTGGGAATACAATCTGGTGAAGGGACCAGGCCAAATCGGACACAAGCCTTCTATCGGCAGTCCGTGAACCCAAAGGAGTGTTCGACAATTACAGTGCAAGTAGTGCGCTCACTTTTTGCGAGCACTCACCCTCTTGATACAGTACCAACGTTGATCGCTCAACGGGTATCAAGCGGTAAACAATGTTGTATCTTGGGTTACGCTGGTAACAGCACTAAAGAGCAAAATATTTGATCATCAGTAACCCACCACTATAAATCTCTTTATTTCCGATTTGTTGAGGATACCTAAATAACAATTTACAAATAAATAAATAAAATTACCTTGCGGAAGATCGTGTTGGGCTAGAACTGATGTCTAGACCCAAAACTCTAAATTGTGACTAAGGTGCGTAGGTACATAGCACGCAAATAGCAATAAGTCCAGTTAAATAGAAAAATACACCAAGTAAACAATATTAATTAAGAGGAAAAAACAACAAAAAATATAAACACAGAAATTAAATAAAATGATACAAACGCAAGAAGTAGTGCAAGAAACTAACTCAAAAATAGCAAAGAAACACAAGATTACAAAAAACAGACTTGAATAGCTTAGAAAGATGGTAAAACATTGAAAAATTCTAGAAAATCCCAGAACATTTCATAAGAATGGCGATAACCATCATGAAAGCCACATAAAAAGTCATCAAAATAAATAAATTAGTAATAAAAATAAAAATTCTTAAAAAGAAATTAAGAAAACATCAATAAAATAAAAAATTAATTTAAAATTAATATGGAATATTCTGGAATCGTTTTAAATCCATCATGGAGGTAAATTTAACAAAAAATAATTAGAAAATAAAAATTTAAAAATAAAAACAAAAAATTATGGCACTAAAATTGCCATTAAAAATATAAAAAAAAGAGAAAATAGAAAATTCTAGAATAAAAAGAATTCGAGTTTGTTTTAATGCATCAATACATACACGTGTACTTGCACACACAAAAATAGGTATATATACCGACGCATTTTAGTCACAGTTTAATCTTTATGCCAAAAAACTTTTTTGTTGCCTATCGGCAAACTTCAAAGTGTTGAGGTCTCTAAACTAAAATTATTTTTAATGAAAATTAAATGTTATTAGAAAAGACAAGTAAAATGATGATCAAGCTAGAAATTCACGGAAAAGGAAATTATGATGGAAATAGAGTTGGGAAAGGGTACAGCCAGATACGAAAAACAAAATGTACAAATGTGATAAAATATTAATGTGTAGTTAATTTATCGAAATGGAATCTGAAAAATGGGACAGGTATAGGTTGGTTAGTGATGAAAAAGATGGTGAGTGTGACTTTGTCAGAAAATGTTGGAGAGGGTTCAAAAAATACTTAAATGTTTAAAAACAAAAAAATTGTTAATTAATTAATTAATTTGGTAATAGAAAACCCGAGTTAATGAGAAGCCCGAGGCAAATGGAGAACCCGAGCGGTGAAGAAAGCCCGAGCTCGATAAACAAAAAAAGAACAAACAAATTGTTTTTCAGGAGGCCATTATCTTGGCAGTAAGATTAATTGCGATAAACAGAAAATTTGTCATTATCAAGGAGCAACATAAGGATGAAATTAATCAATGTTACTGCTCAAACAATAAAGAAGGAACCGATTGTCCAAGCAATGTCAGATAGAAGCAATTTGGCCCAAAAACTCATTAATCAAACTAATCGACCGCAGATCAAGTCAAGTATATAAGGAGATCCAAATTCAGAACAATTGGCATTAAGCCTCAGGTAGGGACACGAAAAAAACGAGATTAGTTTGTTGGGTTTTAGATTACTTTAAGTCGGTTCCCTCTGACTCCTCGTGTCCTTTAAATCAAAACAATAACGACCCAACGTATATTGAAATAACAAATTCACAATCCTTTGTCACCACTTTACAATTAATAATCAAAGTTACGTTTGACCGATTCTCCGTTCGGTGTTGATGCTTTGATAAAGATAATATTCACCTTTTAGTTTCTTAGGTTCTCTTGACCAACGTTTTCCTCTTTTTCTCTTTGATTTGATCCTTTTCACGCTTTTTATTCTATTTCTATCTCTTCTTTTTCCTTAATCTCCGAGATTCGTTTTCGCCTCAGTTTCTTCTTACCCTACCTGAAGCAAAATGCCGATTTGCTCTGATTTTCCCTTTCCTTATATACTCCTCGAAATCGGGATGACAAATGGTTATTGCCGAGCCAATCTTTCACTTGACATTTGCTTCCACGTATCTGCTTCCGCTGTCACCCATAATGGTCCAACGAACCAAGATAATTATTGGCCCTTCCGGCCTTTCTACACGCACTATCTTCTCCTTGCTTTTTTCCACTTAATCATTTTGTCAAGCTAATGGGTCCAAATCTTCCTTCTGTTTGCTTTTCTTCTTGTTTACCCAGCTCGGGTTTCCTTCATCTCTCAGGTTCTCCATTGGCTCGGGTTTCCCATTAGCTCTGGTTTTAGTAGTGTGTTTATATCCCTAACAACCACAAGCCTCCCACTGTTTTCATGTTTTATACCTATTTTTCCCCCATAAACGTAAAAAAAAAACACTTAAAACCCCTAAAAACCTATATCTTTAAATTTCTTTATTCTGAAGACATTTTGGTTTCAAAATAAAGACTTAAAAAAAACAACAAAAATATTAAAAAAACAACAAAAATATTAATAAAACAGGGAAAAAAATACTGATAAAACTATGAAAAACGTTTGTCGGCTTGTGGTTGTTAGGGATATAAACACACTACTTGAGGATGTCAACTAGCAAGTTGCTATTTGACTAATTTATGAAAATAGTAAAACTGCTCTGAGAGGACAGTGGTATTTTTTTTTTTTTTTTTTCACTGTCCTCTCAACAGTTTTTTTTGATCCGGATCATTTTTTTTTTTTTTTTTTCCAACCTCTTTCGTTTATCAAATCTCTTCCAATATACAAGCTGGCCAGACTTATATATCAGAATCAATTCGATAATAGCAGCACACCTTATTATTCGCTTCTCGCTCACGAAGTCGATTTCATCGGCGTTTTAAGTGTGCTGCTCGAAAGTACAAATGAATTCGAAAGCGAATCCGAAAGAGGTCCGAAAACAACCAAGAAATAAATGTGCACATTATAGAATCGATCCGGGGGTGTTCGAAAGACTGGTGGCGATAATTACCGGTTCGCCACCATCACCCGTTTCAATATTTTTTTTTTCATATTTATGTTTAAAAATTAATTAATTAATAAATAAATAAAATAAACAAGATTTATTTCCTAAGATACCCACACTATATATTTTTTTAATATTTATTTTCAAAAATTATTTTCAATATTATTTTCAAATTTTTAATATTATTTTATGTTGAAAAAAAAAACTAACCTCAGACGTGATTTGAACCGCTAGCATTTGAACCACTGTGCCAGTCTATTCCCACTGCGCTATCGGAGTTCGGATTTTTGTCATTTTTTAAAATTTTATTATAAAAATGAATAATATAAATCTTAAAATTCAAGAAAAAAATAAATTAAATCTTGATTATAATAAAGAATTTACTCATGAAATCAAGAAAAATGATATTTTAAAAATCTCGCCAACTTCAGGATCTATTGCAAACTTAAATCGTAGGGGTGATATAGTTTTTCAATCTCTTCAAACATCAAACCCAATAGATATTTGTAATGCCAAATTATATTATAAAATTGAATTAGAAATTGAAGCAAACAAAGACAGAGGCGGATTTTAACAAATTGAGGCCCTAGGCAAAAATCAATTATTGTGGCCCCTCTAATATTTTTTTTTCATGGCTTAGTTTCTAAATTTTGACCAAAGAAAGCCCATTTATAATATTTTATTTCGTGATTTATTTTTTGCAAAATTATCAATTAATGAGTCATAGTTAATTTTTTTTACTAGATCGCTTTCAATTGCCATGATAGCTAAGTGATTTAGTTTTTTTTGGCCAAGTGACGTCCTTAGGTAGTTTTTGACCCGCTTAAGAATGCTAAATGATCTCTCACCAGACGCATTTGCAATTGGGATTGTTAAAAAAATTTTTAGGATTATTTCAACGTTTGGAAATGTTGATGATAAACCTTCCAGAATTGATGCATACATTTCAGGAAGTGTTAATAATTTTTCCAATTTTACAAAATGAAGGAACTGTTCAACCTCATCTTTGAATACTAATTGATTTATGTCATCTTTATAGTGTTCAGCTAAATTTGATACACACTGAGCAAATTTTTCTTCAGGCAAATCTAAATCAACAAATATTAGAAACTTTTCTAATACCTTGTCATAAACTACAGACCTTCTTTTTATTTCACAGTTTAAAGTATCACAAATTGAGTAAAATGTTTCAACTTTGAATAATTCTTTCCCACATAAAATTGTGTCATTATCAGAAGTTTCATCGAATAGTATTTTTCTTTTCCTGTTTCGATTTTTTGCTGTTGAGTATTCTGTACTACCAGATAATTCGATGGCTTCTTTTTCCATTTGGTGAAAATATGCATCATTAGTTCGAATACTAAGTATGAATTCTGATAAAGATTTCAATAAATATGTTCCTTTTTGTAAGTTACATTCTTTGCTTTGTAACGATTTATTGGTGGCATTGATTCTTTGCAATAGCGTATTCCAAAAAATCAATAACAGAGCCGTCTCTAAATCTTCAAAACTGCTATGTAATTTTTTCGCCTCAATTTTCGCTATGGGTTTTTCAGATGGGTTAATACAAATTTCACCAAGAACAGTTTTTATGGAAGAAAAATTCATTCTTACAGTTAATACAGCTTCAGCTCTAGATGACCATCGAGTGTCGCATATACGTTTTAAAGTATGGCTTAATGTTTGATCAGTATTCATTAGCTGATCCCATCTCTTTGTCGAAGAGGAAAAAAAAACAAACAAATTTTGAATAAAATCAAAGAATCTAATAGCTTTAGAAGAACATTCTGCTGCTGTATTTCCAACTAAATTTAAAGAGTGTCCTGCGCAAGGTACAAATTCAGCATTTTTGCTGTAACATTTAATTTTGGCTTGGAGACCGTTATAAATGCCTGACATGTTCGCAGCATTATCATACGTTTGTCCCCGGCAATTATTAATGTTCAACCCTAATTCTGACAAGGCGGACAAAATCGTTTTTTCTAAATATGTTGCATCATGATATTCAATCGAAATAAAACATATGAACCTTTCTTGAATTTTTTGATCCAGATCTACGTACCTGATAATAATAGTTAACTGGTCAGTATGGCTTGCATCAGGCGTGGAATCAACTATAAGAGCAAAATAGTTAGCTTGTTTTATTTCATCAACAATGGATTTTTGTACGGTTTTGCCCATAAGTTCTATAAATTCATCACACGTACTTTTAGATAAATAATTAACATGCCCACTTCCGCAATTACTGTATTTTTCTAAGTGAACCTTTAAGAAGTCATCAAATTCAGCCAAATATTCAATACAGCTGAAAAAATTGCCTTTGGAAGAATTATCATGTCCTCTGAACCCTAAACCCAAACTCCCCAAAAGTTTAACTGTAGCAACGACTCGTTTTAATACCTCTCGCCAATAAATTGACTCTTTTTCTATTACCTGTAAAAGTTTGGAATCGATGCGACCACTTATTTTAGCACGACGAACATAAGCACACATACAACTTTTATGTTCTTTCGACTCATCATGTCTTTTCAAAACGTCTACAATATTTTTCCAATCTGAATATCCTGAAACTAGAACATTAGATTTTTTACTAAATAGTTTACAAGCAAAGCAATAAACAGATTTCGTTGTTTCAGAATAAATCAACCATTCTCTTAGCTCTTGAACTCCGTTTATTTTAGTCGTATAAAAATGTACATCATTTAATTTTCGGTATATTTGTTGATCATTGTTATCTTTATAACATTTTTTAGAAGATTCTAAATCTCCCACATTTTTGGGTTTTGTACAGATACAATGTTCAATCAAATCATTAGTAATTATTTTTGGCCATAAACCAATGTCAGTAAAGATAGGATAAGTATTTGTACTTACTACTTCACTCTCAATTTCAACCTCAATGTCATTGGTAGTGGGAACGCAATTATCACTTGCACCTACTTCTGCACAAAGACTGCTTATCGAAAGATTAACATCGCTACCAGCTATTACTGGTAGTGAAACAGTTTTATCTGCAGCCGCAGTACTGGTAGATGGAACATTTTTATCCAAAGACATAAATTTAGCAAGGGAGTTTCTTTGATTTTCGTTTTCCTTCAATTGAATTTTTTTTCGCAATCGTTTTTGTGCGCCAGACTCGAAAGTTCTTTTCATTTTAACGTATATTTGTCAATATTTTTCTTTAAAAATAAAATGGAATAATTGTCGATTGAATTATGAAATATTAAATGACGAAAGCAAGAAGCAACAACGATTGGTTTTGGTAGTTTAAAAAAAACTGTTGGGTATTCGGAAAATATCAATCTAAAATCAAAATTATGCTAATAGTCAATACGTACAAATATTTATTTTCAATATTCAAAATCATGATGTTAACGTGTAACAAAATTCAAACAATAAATGAAATGAAATTGCATATGCATTTTCTGTTTTGGAAAAGAAATATACAAAATACAAATACAAATTCAAAGCTTGCTTGGTTGTTGTTTTTTCCTATTTGAATTTTTATATTTCTATTTTGTGTATCATATAATTTTATTTTGTATTTAAAGGCCTACTAATTTTATTTTGTAAATAAAAAGTTTAAAATCTGAAATGCTACGGGCTATTGTTTTTTTTTGTAATTTTTTTTTTAATTTTTCAGAGTTTAAAACCTATTCGTGGGGCCTCAAATTCAATTTATAAAATAAAATTAGTAGGCCTTTACAAAATAAAATATATTATATTCAAAATATAAAAATTCAAACCTTGCTTGGATTTTGCTTTTATCCTATTTGTTATTTTTTCGTTTTTGAATATGTGCAAATTCTTTTACTTATAGAAATTGAGGCCCCAAAAGGTTTTAACTCTGAAAATTTTAAAACTNGATCTTTGATTTTTTTTTTTTTTAAAAAAATTATAATTTTTTTTTTGGATTTTGGAGGCCCTTATAAATCCGAGGCCCTAGGCAAATGCCTAATCTGCCTACAGGTAAATACGCCGCTAAACAAAGATATAACCCTAGAAAATAATTTCTTTCCAAATTTATTCTCCAACATGAGATTAAAACTAGGATCATCAGAAATTGAAACTGTTTTGCATCCAGGAGTATATTCTACAATGTTAAATTTTATTTTAACTGGTTGTGATTATAAAAACGAATATGGTGAATTAACAGGTTGGATTCCTGATGTTAATAAAGGGGATTTAGATAAAGATGGTTTAGATATAAATTATGCTTACTATAAAAGAGTTGAACTTTATAAGTTGAAAAAATTTGAAGGTTATTTTGAATTAAAACACTTGTTCGGATTCCTTCAAAACTATAACCGGGTGCTCCATAATGTTTTTATAGAACTCATCTGTAATAGACTAGAAGGTGATAAAAGATTGTTCTATGGAGCTGCAGATATAAAAGCTAAATTAAAATTATCAACACTTGAATTGCATATACCTGAATGGACATTAAATCCACATTCTGAAATCAAACTCCTTGAAAGATTAAATTCCAACAAGTCTATAAATGTAAATTATTTAAATAGAATCTGTAGTGAATTTAGTATGGCAGAGGGTTCAACACATTCTATAAAGGTGGCAAATTTAGTATACCGACCAAGATATATCTTGATTGGATTCAAAGAAACAGATTCATCATTTCAAAAAAATAACAACTTGTTTATTCAAAAGATTGGAAATGATAATTTAAAAACAATCCAAATTCAATTAAATAGTTCTTATTATCCAATAAATAGAATGGAATTTAATATTGAAAATAATGAAAACATATTCCCATATCTAAATTATATTGAAACATGTTATGATTTCAAAGTTGAACCGCAATTAAGTTTAGAAGATTTCAAAAATTTATATTCTATATTTTGTATAAATGTTTCTGACCAAGATGATCGCCTAGCCATAAATAATGTTGATGTTACACTTCATATAACAAAGGATTCTAATTTTAAAGCTAAAGTATATACATTAATATTAGAAGAAAAGAAAATAGAAATGAAATTATATGGTGGAAAGATTTCAATTATTATCTTCTAATAACATTCTCATAAGAAGAACATTCTTTCCACATCCAGAAGATCCAATAATTAAGCATCTAAAATTATCAGAAAATACTTTATTATTAAATTTAGATTTATGTCTATTTAAAATTGGTTTCCAAGTATCCATTTTTATTTATTATAAAATGACAACACAAAACCCTACAGAGGAATCTTTGCAAGAATTAATAAATTCAAATAAAAATAAATCAGTAGTAATCTCTGGTAAAAAATATTTTATTGGAAAACATGTAAAAGAACAAGTTAAAGAAAAGCTAAAGGAAGGAGGGATTCTTCCTCTGGCGGCTTTAATACCTGCAATCATTGCCGGACTATCAGGTGCTGCTGGAATAGCTGGAGGAATTGCAACTACAGTTCAAAAAGCTAAAGAATCTCAAAAGACAGACCTAGAAAAAGAAAAACTACAAACTGAAATCGAGAAAATGAAGGGAGGGAAAGGTCTTTATCTTGATCCTTATAAAGGTCGTGGTTTAAATGATTTTTTAAAAAATCAAATTTCTACATCTGAATCTTTATCTTCAAAAGATAAAGATGATTTAAAAAAAATATGTAAATCTTTAAAAAATGGATGTCTTTGTAAAATTAAAAATTGTAAAGGTTTATACTTGAAACCCTTTCCAACGGATCCTTTACCAAAATGATACCATTTTTAATACCATTAAAATGGTATATGAAGAAAGATTAGCACTTTTAAAAAAATTACAATCAGAACAAGATAAATATAATAAAAAAGATACAACTCAACACACTGAATCTATAATATTAAATGAGGTAATAACACAACAACAGGGGCCAACAATTAAAGCTATAAAAGAGTTGGAAGATTTCAATGAGCAAGCAAAATTTAAAGAGTTAGAAGATAAAAAACAAAAAATAAAAGAACTAGAGTGGCAGGATAAAGAAAAGAATCCAGTGAAAACCATCCTGAAAGAAATCAAAGAAAACGCAGAAGAATTTCTAATGTGGAAGAAGAAGAAATGTTTTTAAAAACAAAACCTCTTAAAGTTGATCCTAAAATTAGAGATGATTTACCTCCTTCAATTAGACCCACATTTAATACTAATACTGAAGGATATCAAATAATAACAATTAATAAACAAAACTTTACTTTATATTCAAATTCAGAAAATAAATCACGTATTCATTCACAAAATGTTTATAATAATGAATATTTAGACTTTGAATTTACAGATGATTTTTATAGATTACTTTGTGGATATTCTTCAGATGATGTTGAAGAAATTAAAAAATATTTAAATTTAATAAGATTAATAAGAGCTAGTTCTAAAGCAAAATATATTCAAGATTTAAAGAATTATTTAAATAAAAATGAAAAGGGTTATGTTGTTACAGAGGGAGAGGGATTGGATCCCATCAATCTTTTTATTGAATTAAGAAAACTAATAGCAGCTAAAAAAGCAGGACATAATAATTTAGATTCTGATATTTTAAAGATTTCTAAAGATTTGTTAAAACAAGGAATAATTTCAAAAGATAAATTTAATAAGTATACGAAGTTATAAATACGAAGTTTTAAAATACAAAATGACTCCTTCAATATTAGATTTTTTAAAAACATTTGGAATAAATGCAAAAACAAATTTTGATTTAAAAGATTATGCAAATTATTTAAATTTAAAAATTAAAATATTAATGAATGATGAATTATCAAGTCTGGAGAGTCCCCTGAATATAATAATCAATTATCAAAAATCAAATGAAAAAGGATCTCTTTGGGTTTGTATATATAAGAAATCTATCTACTTTGATTCTTTTGGGATTAAACCTACTAAAGAAGTTGAAGATTATCTCTTGAGGGGTTCTCCGATTGATTCCCCAAATGGTTATACTTTTAACTCTTTACAAGTTCAACCTTTGAATACTAAAATATGTGGTATTTTAAGTTTATATGTTTTGTATAGATTGAATAAGGGAGAGGGTGAGGGTCAGGGCCAGGGGCATACGCAGGATTTTGAATCTATAATTCAAGAAATTTATAATGATCTAGAATCTCTACTATAAGGATTTTTACTATAAGGATTTTTACTATATGAATTTACTACTAAAGAAATGGAGCTTCACAACCCTCCGGAAGATAATTTAAAAAAAATGGTAAACATAATGTCAGATAAATATTCAAGAACTTTATCTATAAATTCAAAAGAATCAGACTTTACTATAAACTTTCAAGATTCAATTAAATTAGATCAAAATTTAAATTATGAATTGGGGCTATTATGGTTTTGTGCTTATAATACTATTTTTAATATAACTAAAGATAATAATAAATTTACTATTCAAACTCGTGATGGGCATAAACCAGAAATTATAACAATAGAACCTGGGGCATATGAGATAAAAGATTTAAATGATATACTTTCTAAAAAAACAAATGAAGGTATTAAAATTAAAATGGATATACCAACTTCAAAATGTGTAATGACTTTGAAGAATATAAAAATTAGTTTTTTAGATAATTGTTTCTTTCACACAGTTTTAGGATTTAAACCTATGGATATAACAATAAAGAAGATAAAATAATAACATCAGAAAATATTATAAAAATAATAAATACAAACACAACAAATATTCATTGCGATTGTATAACAGGTTCTTATAATAATGGTAAACAAACAAATGTTTTATATTCCTTTCCCTCAAACACAGTTCCTATGGGATATAAAATAGTTGAAAGAATGAATCCTCCAAATTATTTACCTTTATGTAGAAAATATATAATGGATATTAATTTTAAAATTCTTAATCAAGAAGGAGAATTGATTGATTTTAATGGAGAAGAGATTTCAATGTATTTACATTTGAAACAGGTTTGAAGATTCATTTTAAATTATTAATAAATGAGTTCTTATATTCCATGTAATAGAGGTGGTGGAACAATAAAAACAGGGTTTAATACAGAAGAAATATTAACTTTAACAGAAAATAAATATATTAATGAAAGAGGTGATTCAATGAAGGGTGATTTAATTTTAAATGGACACAAGATAAAAGAATTATCTTTTCCAACTGATGAAGCTGATGCAGTTAATAAGAAATATGTAGATGGTGTAAAAAATATACTGATTTAACAACAACAAGAATTGAAAGTTCATTAACAACAAAAATTGATTCAATGGAATCAAAGCTTAATAATATCGAACAACGATTTAATGATAAATTTGACAAGTTACAAAGTCTGTTAACTGAACAAGTTGTAAAGTTAAATACTAGCATATTAAATTCTAAAGATAAACAAATTATGAATACTAAATTTAATACAATATATAATATAATAAATGAGATGATTACATCATTTAATAAAAGAATTTCAAATTTAGAGTCTCATGGAACACACATTAACACCACACATAGTATTAGAAAAAGAGCTGCTGAATTAGAACAGAATAAAACATTATTACCCCATACATATAAACATTTTATAGAACCAAGTTTAATAACAACAAACAGTAAAGAATGGGGTGTTTTTATGGTTGTAAAGATTATTGATCCTTATTTCTTTTTGTTTGATGATGATAATGAAAGAATGAAATGGTTTGTGAAATGTGATTATAATAGTAAGCTTGAAAAGGGTGATGTTATAATGACTAGTTATGATTTACCACACGGAGATTGGTATGTTAATACTCATTCACATGGACTACATAAAGTTAAAAGTAAGAATATTATTTTTAAAAGCACACTTGTACAATATATAGATTTAATATTTTATGAAAAAAAGGTTGATGTTGATGAAGTTCGTAAAGCATTGATGGAATTGTATAAAGATATTCTCTCAACAAGAGTTTCTTTTGATATCCGAGTATTGGTGCCAGATGGTGCTCAGAAGAATAAAGTCTTATTTTTTTAATTATTAAAATGGAAGTAAGAGAAGAAAAAATTTATCCAGAATTGAGATCATCAGGATATTATTCCGAAGGTCACAAAGGTTCCAAAGCCTCGGCTCCCACAGAACTTGAAATTATGAGAGTAAAAAAATTTAAATCAGAAACCTTACATTTACAAGATTTATTAAAGCATTATAAAAAAATTAAAAATAGATGGAATAAAGGGAATACAGTTTTAAAAGTTATAGGTTATTCTTTAGGATTTGCATCTGCAATATTAACAGTTATTTTACCCATAACTTTACCAGTTGTTACTCTTGCACCTGTAATACTTGGAAGTATTTCTGTAGCTGATGGTTTCTTAACTGAAATAGTTTCATTATCTTATACTTCTAAAAAGAAAAGTTTATATAGAGAAGTTTGTTTATCAATAGAATTAGGAATCTCTAAATTATTTTTATTTCAATTAAAAGCTTTGGAAGATGGAATCCTGACAGACGAAGAAATAATGAAATCAAATCAAATAATACAAGATAATAAAAATAATATTAATAGATTAAAAAGTACTAATGTTATAACTAATGAATATTCTAAAAAAATTAAACGAGAGAAGTGGCTAAAGAATCATACATAAAAAAATTTATTGCCCTTCAAAAGGTTGATGTTGTCACTCTTAAATTAATTGTTGACATTTTTAAAAGAAAAAAATCATTTGATAGAATCTGATGTTAACTTTTCGAAATTAGTTTTTAGAACCTCTTTATGATCTTTAAATTCTTTATCACTTAGACCTTTTATATATTCAGGATCAGTATTAAAATATTTAAGTTCTAAACATATAGGATTAAAAACTTGAGAATATAAAGGTCTGCCAATCCTTGGGGGATAAATGATCTCAACTCTATAAATATCAAGATCAGTAAGATTTAAATCATAGACTTTATTTATTTTATCAAGACTTTTTATTATAGGGATTAAATCATTTCCAATTGGGAGAGTTGTTTTCATGTCAGACAAGATAAATCTTTTGTCATCATAATTTGATAATGATACTTTTTGGGATTCTATCAAGTAAATATCATGCTTTTCACTTTTAAGTTGATGTACTTCATCAATTTTATCTTTATGACCTTCTTTTATACAATCTTTATAATCTTGATGAGAAAGTTTCCTGGCTACGCATCTCTGTATTCCTTTACATCTGTTATCCTTTACAGGTTTCTCTTCTTCTGATCCTCCCGGGAATACAGGATATCTATGTGTAATGCTTTCTTCTGTTTCTGGGGTTTTAAATATAAATGTATGCTCTTCAAATTTAGGATTTGTAAATGTTTCGTATGAATATTGTTTAGCACGAATAAATATTCCATTTTCTATTGGAGTATTTGGTTTTTCATCTTTAAATGAAAATAACTCTCCGGATGAATTTATTAAATTTGAAAGTATAGGATTTTCAGCTATGTCTCTTTCAAGGTCCTCAGTTCTTATGGTTACAAACATTGAATCCGTATCCATTGCATGCATTGCTATATTTGCTCCGTATATGGGATGCAAGACATTATAATATGTTTCATACATTTGCAATTTTGAAAGTTCTAAAATTGCAAAGCCTATAAATATTGGTTTATTATATGTTTTCTCAAAATTTTGTAGTTCTACTGCAGTAAGACTTTCAGAAAATACCTGTGCGTTTTTAAATGTAGGCTTTCCTAGCATGCGATTATAACGGGCTATATCCTTTTCACTATTTGTCAAGAGTTCTATATTAGTATACTTGTCTATATTCTCCATGGTCTTGCCAAAGACTGAGTTGTTTAAAAGTTTATAACCATTGTCTTTTAAAAGGTTACCTTGTCTTTTTGCAATGTTTCTACAACGAATGTTCTCCTCGATAAAGGTCTTCATGAATGCTCTCTGTTTAAATCTTATAACACTATGAACTTTTTTTAATTTCATTCCTTGTGAAAGATAAAACTGCAGGAGTCTATAGTGACAGAGATAATATTCTCGATCTGTTTGATCACAAAGAAGCTTTGTTGTTGGCGGTTTATCCTGTGAGATTTGCCAGGATGAAAGTTCTTGGATATTAATCTTTCTTCTTATAGGGGCTAAAGGGAAGTGTCTTGTTCCTGATTTTATATCATCTGGGTACTCGAGGTCACATTCTACAAAGTATCCTATTGGAGAATCTTTAGGAGTTGAAAGTATTTCTTTCATAAGGTCTTTTAAGGGGCATTCTTCTTCTGAGGGGCATTCTGGAGGATATATTTCATGAAAGTCACTCATTGGTAAATATTGAGTCATAATTCCTGAATATAAAGCTGTTGCATCTATATAAAGTATAAATAGAGGATTTTTCATTCCTTCTAATACTTCTTTTAGTTCCTCATTGTTAAGTTTTATATATGGATCAGGGTGTTTAGAGATTCTTCGGCTAGTAGTTATTGCATTTCTAGCTTTTATTTCTCTATTCCCCATTACTGAAGATACTCCTCGTCTAATGTTTGTTTTAATTTGATTAAACATATCTTGGTCGGTTAAAAGATCTATAATTTTATCAGATTCTGGAAGATCTGAAGTCCAAATGGTATATAACATAGTATCCCAAGCTAAAGAAGGAGCTGTTATATAATTATAAGGTTTAAGAACAAAAGACTTTGTAAATTCTTCAAAGCAATCTGCTAGAATATAAACATCTAGGGATAAGTACATACTTGTATATTCTCCTAAAGTTTTACAGTTGAAAAGATCCCACATTTTATTTGCTCGAGAATATTCTTGATTTGTAATATGAGATTTTTGAAGTTGGGAAT
The DNA here is from genome assembly GCA_959609185.1 of Schmidtea polychroa. Classification (NCBI taxonomy): domain Eukaryota; kingdom Metazoa; phylum Platyhelminthes; order Tricladida; family Dugesiidae; genus Schmidtea; species Schmidtea polychroa. Next base: position 76,604 of record CAUHTR010007266.1, on the reverse strand, counting down.
AGAAATCTTCTTTCTCTGGTAATTTTGTTTCATTATATTTTTCAAATGAATCAACATAGTCATAGGGATATATTCCTTTTGCTAAGCATGTAGGATATTCTTCTGGGGGGATATTATTTTTTTCCAAGAATTCTCCAGTGATTTTAAAATTTTCTGCTTTCATTGTTTTAGCTATTCCATCTAGAGACATTTGGAGAAAGTTTAACGAGTCTATAAATTTTAATTTTCCATATTCAACTGATTTATATTTTTCCTTTGTAAGTCCTATAACTTTGAAAGAGTTTTTAGCATTTTCTGCTAAATGTTTAATAAATAGATGTATGTCATAACCAAAAAGATTATGAAATATAACTGGTACAAATTTAGGAGTATGACAATTAAGATTACAATTTCTATGGGCTGCTCCTCGATAATTATTTTCCTTTTTTAAATGATCGTGATCTATAACTTTATCATCAGGAAGAATGTCTTGTTTACACATCCAACAGTTGGAAGTATTTTCATATTCTTGTTGTTGTTGATTAGAAATTTTTTGAGGATACTTTGTTTTTAATATTTTAAATATTTCATGTTCTAGATCATTTATACTTTTAGTAAAATGATTTAAAACATCTTCTGAAGTTCCTTGAAATGCATATTCTCTAGATTCTATGAGTTCAGGATAATTACTTTTAAATAATAATTTATAAGCAGATGGTAATTGTTTAGTTTTTTTAACACTATTAGGTTTATTTCTTTTTCTTAGAAAGGCTTTCATCCTCTCTGGTTTCATCTTCTGTTTAGAGGCTTTCCATTCATCCATGAGTTTATATTTTTCTATTATTTTTAAATATTGCATAATTATATCTTGTTTACGATTTATAGATTCAAAGTCTCCATAGACAACTCCTAATGTTTGTAATAAATTTGAAAAGTTTTTAAAATACATCCTGGGATCTGTAGGCATTCTAATTAAAGCTGGATCATCTTTTTCACAAAATCTTGCATGTTTAATCATAGAGTTTTTAGTTGTTGAATAATGAAGACATCTTTTACATGTTCCTCCTCCACTAGTTGGATTCTCTGGTGATGTAAAAGCTTGAAAGTCTTTTATTAAAACATAATGTTGATTATTTCCTTCTTCCAAGATTAAAAGATATATCTCCCTCGTGCTATCACTATCAGAAATATAAATTGGAATAATATCTTTTCTTCCATGTCCCCATCCTTTAACATGTTCATAAATATTAAGTTTAAGATTATTTAGTTTTTCAAATTCTGGAATGTCTTCTAGTTTCATTGGGTGTGTGAATCCCTTGGGAAATATTAATTCATTTCCATATTGTTTGTAATTTGAAACTCTTTGAGGGTTTTCAGCTTGAGGATGTAAATATAAGTATTGACCACATGAAACATTTGTTATCCTTATTCTGTACATTTATAACAACCCTAGATCTAAAGGGTGTTTGAATATAAGATTTAGGATTAGGTGGTAATCCTCTCCAATAATCAATCACTAAAGTTTGGAAAGAGTTGAATACTAAGTTTGAATCTCCTAATTCATTTTCAACCTCTTCTTGTTTTGCTTCTACTGCTTGAATTATTTCTTTGATGCTTTTATTAAATCCTCTAGTTGAAAATAAATATTTAAAAGGTATTCCAATTTCAACATCTAAAGGAGTTGTCTTTTCTTCTGGTCCTCTCCAATATTTTGCTTTGATTGTAATTTTATATTTTATAACATTATACCTTGTTGGTTTATAATTTTTTAAAGCTTCAGTGAAAGAATTTTTAATATTTTTTTTATTTCTCCTTATATATTCTCCAGGGGTTGCAGGTCCATTAATTTTTAATTGAAATTCATCTATATGATTAAAATCATCCCAGTTGTATTTTTCTCTTTCAACATGATCAGGTTCTCCTTCTGAATGACATTCTTCAACGTCAGAATTTTGTTTTTTATTTTTCATTCTTTTAAATGTCTTAAATAATAGAAATTTAGTTTTGTTGAAAAGTTACAATGAGGACATGTAAATATTTCTCTATTTTTCCCGATACAATTTTCAAAATGTTTATTATATCCAGAATGTAGAAATCTTCCTTTACATTTAGTACAAACTTTTGAATTTGTGTCATTAAGATTATTTTCTTTTAGTAAGTGAGCTTTCGATTTATAGTGAGAAATTAATCCTGTTTTATTTTTAAAAACTTTATTGCAAATATTACAATTCATTTTTAGAAAAAATTTTTTTACTGGATACGTTGTTTTTAAATTTTAAATTTTTATATACAGGTAACCCTCGATTAACACGGTACTTGAATAACACGATTTCGCTTTAACACGGTTAAAATATCGCGGCACACCCTTGTCTAACACGATATTTTTTAGCACGGTTTTGATTTCACACGGCTTCAAAATTGATGAAAACCCTTAATTAACACGGTTTCAAAATTCAAATTTTTACAATCTTAGTTGACTTGTTGGTGTTATATCAACATTTAATGCATACTACATCAGGCGAACGTTTAAAAAAATTTTAGATGAAATGGACTCAGATTCTAGCTTAACCGTCAGTCAAGTATGAAAGAACTTTACAATTTTGGACTGTGTAAAATTAGTTGCTTTGGCTGTAGAGGAATTACAACCTTCCACATTAAACGGTAGCTTGAAACCTATATGACCTGAAGTGGTTCTACTTAATAATAGAATTCAACCAGTGGTGGATAAATATCGTGCTATTGTCGATTTCGCTCATTCCTTAGGCGGAGAAGGATTTGAAGATTTGGCCATTCGGGATGTGGAAGAATTGCTAGGCGAACCAAAAATTTTTTGGAACCAACCCCATGAATTGTATTAATGGTTAGTCTCGATAAACACGATTTTGATTAGCACGGAGTATTCTTGGAACCAAACTACCGTGTTAATCGAGGGTTACCTGTATTTATTTTTATTTTTATTTTTATTTTTTTTTATTTTTATTTTTTTTATTTTTTTTATTTTTATTTTTATTTTTTTTTTATTTTTTTTATATTTATATTCTAGCAGCTTGCCAAGCTATCGACCTGCCAAGCTGTCGACTTACCAAGCTGTCGACTTGCCAAGACCGCAGCGATTGCATCATCGACTTGACAAACTATCGACTTGATAAACTGGCGACTTGATAAACTGGCGACTTGATAAACTGGCGACCTGCAAGTAGTGTGTATCTATCCCTAACGACCGCAAGCCGACAAACGTTTTTCATAGTTTTATCAGTATTTTTTTTCCCTGTTTTATTAACATTTTGTGTTGTTTTTTTAATATTTTTGTTGTTTTTTAAGTTTTTATTTTGAAAGCAAAATGTCTTCGGAATAAAGAAATTAAAAGATATAGGTTTTTAAGGTTTTAAGTGTTTTTTTTACGTTTATGAGGGAAAAATAGGTATAAAACGGGAAAAAAATAGGTATAAAACATGAAAACAGTTGGGAGGCTTGTGGTCGTTAGGGATAGATACACACTACTGGTTTTCCATTAGCCAATTAATTAATTAATTAACTTTTTCTGTTTTCATACATTTGAATGTTTTTCGACCCTTCCTAACCATTTTCTGATAAATCCCCTTGACCATTAGCTACTCTATACCTGTCCCATTTTCCCCATTCGATTTAGATGATTTTACCATTTATTGATTTTTCTCGGATTTCCGGATTCTTGCCTTTCGTAATTGCTTTTGGCATTTTCTAATACTGCTTCCATCACACTTTCCTTTACTATCGATTCTGTGCATGATCCCGCTTTTATTTGTCTTTTTTCTTCACTTACTTTTTATTTAAATTATTAACCTAAATTTCATTTCAATTTATTTTAGTTTGCGGACCTCAACAAGTTAAAGGAGGAAGGACGAAAGTAATAGGGATCGTAAGGAAACGAATAGAAAACTTAAATAACAAGAGTAACGGAGGAGTAAAGTTGAGTTGAACCTGAAAATTCGAATATAGGAGAGCAAGCGACTTGGGATCAAAAGAAAAGTAAAGGTGATTGTATTTTTTTAATCGGACAGAATCCCGGTATCCCGCAGAGGAACTCGATCGAACTAGTAAACGTTGAACAGTGAGTGTGTTGTAATTCAGAACAAGTTGTACAGATAATTTCAAACAAATATACGTTGGGAGACTTATTTGTTATTGATTACTGAACGCGAGGAGTCAGAATTACCGCCAAAAAAAATTGAATTTAGATAAAACCCAACAAAAGTAAGTAAGATTGTTGTGTTTCATGCATATTTATTAAAATAATTATGCTATATGTGTTTTTGCATTGATATTAAAATGATTAGGTTAAATGTAATATTAATATGATAATGTTAAAGGTATTTTCTTTTATTTTTTTTTGAGGGATCAACATCGATCGAACGTGTCATCGATTTTGATCCGTCTCGCATAAAATCTTTTATTTATAAAATCTAACGTCATTGTGCAAGCAGCCTTGACGTCTGCAGGCCACTGCCTGGCAAGCACCTCTATGGTGGGGTCGTCGGAGGTCGTACCGACTCAGTGGTATAGGCCACTGGGTTTGTCGATGAATTACCTCTGGGCGATGGAGTTCTTGGAGCTCGTTATCGTTATTATAGTACGGTAGTATATTACCGACGTATACACACATTAGGGCTTGTCGTAGGGAGCACAGTGAGGCCCCGAAAGCAAGCAAATTTTCTTTAAATTGACCTTTTCTTCATGTATAAAATACACATAATGTTCACACTAAAAATCAACACGAATACAGTACCCTAGGCATGATAAACGGAGTATAGCTCCAGACTTAATTAATCACAATGTCGGACACAAATTGTAGTTGGCCAATCCTAAATTACAAAAATATCAAATTATACACGGATTCCAATTATGCCTGTGCATTTCGAACTGAAAATTATAAATTAAAGGAAAGTGGAATAAGCCTTCAATTACTGCAATGATACTTCCAATGTTCAGAGATAATGAATGAATAACCACAAAGAAGGATTAAATGTCGTAAGTGGAAAATTGGACAAAGGAAACGACTACAGTTTGGGACAGTTCGAAATGCATATGCGTAATTCGGGAATTCACAATTCATTCAATTAACTAAAAATCAACTTGTCGATTTTAAAATTAATCAAATTTATAGCAGTAAACCTTTTATTAAACTATAAATAGAATGCGGATACCTAAAGATAATTTCCATCCACTCTGAAACAATAGTTTGATATCTAACTTGATAAATAACAATTTATGTATAATCGTTTTATAATAATTTTATGTCTATTCTATGCTTAACCCTTTCTCATAATTATACCTAACAATTTAATAGTTAGTTTTCTTCCTAACCGCACTTAGAATTATATACGATTATGTTACCTTACTCATAAGTTTTGAACCTATAAATATCATATCATGGTTACATTTAATTTTATTAAATCTATTTTATTAAAGTGTAATATTTTATGTGCCAAAAAGCATCCGTAATCTTGATAAAAGCGAGGCTAACGATTTTAGCCATGAGTATTTATACTCTCATATTAACCTTATATATTATCTAGGAACATAAATCTATAAACTAGACCTTATCATTGTATTAATGTACATTTGCAGATCACTTCCAAATAAAATTGGATAAAGAAAATTTTATAGGTCACCCCTAGGTCCTATGTGTACATGCTGATATTAGGTATATATACTACTTGCATATTAATGTTACTTGTATGAATATATAAAATGCATAAGTTATGATTTTATAAATTACCCCCATAACTACTTATCTATAGCTATTCATATTAATATTACTTATATATTCTATTTATAAAATTTATAACCTATAATTTTACAAAGTAACCCCTATAATATCCTATTTATAAATATTCATATTAATATTACTTATAAATACTAATTATAAATATATATTTCTTAAAAAGTTATGGATTATAATTTTACCAATCACCCCCCATAACTACCTATATATGACTATTCATAGTGGTGCTACATACTGCTTATAAAATGTATAAACTATAACTTTACGAATTAACCCCCTAGAATACCCTATATAGAAATATTAATTTAATATTACTTAGATATACTACTTATAAATAGATACCTCTTATAAAATTTACAAATTATAATTTTATAAATCATTCCCCCCTAACAACTCATATTTGGCTATTCAACATTGCTTATATACACTACTTACAAAATTACAACTTATTATATATGTTTCTATGTCTATAGCGCCTATAAACTTTACAAATTATTTATATTCACTAATCAATATATTAATTATACATACCTAAATCCTCTCGGACTATTAATAAACATATTGTTAGATACATTTCTTATAAAATCTACTATTAAAATATAATGGGGAGATGTCGGTGAGGAAATAATTGAACCCCTCAGTGGACAGGAGTTATGACGGTAATGGTTGTTGATAATAAGCACAATCACAGTAGGAAAATTTGTACAATAGAATTCATTAACACCAAACAACTGAAATTTTTATTTATCTGAAAATGTGCTTTCCAAGCTTCGATAAAGTAATTTACAAAATACCATTACGAGGTATATTCCAATTAATAAGAAAAATCCCCATTACGATTGCTAACATTGTTAACTTCAAACTGCATGAATTTTCTTGCATAGTTCTGTTATCGCCGACTCGATTAGCGGACATAAGGAGGTACGCATCCATAAAGTAAGCAGCAGAGCTTAAAATAGCAAAATATACACGAACTTCCATTAAGTACAGTAGGAAGGCTTTTAGAAAATGGTACTTTCCTGGAATCTTCAAGTAGATAATGTTCATCTCGATTGATGAAATTCGGTTTCAAAGTTGGAGTGCCATTAATAGATCTGGATGTGCGTCCAGTAGACTCGATTGTCGAATGATTTTCTGGTAAATTTTGTTGAGCTGGAACCATAATACTAAACTATGACACGAATTCTATAAACAATTGGAATACTGAAAGTAAAAATAAAAATCAAACTTCATCAAACAATGAATAGTAAAACCCATAGACAAGGAAATCATTTTCGAACTTGGGAATCTTTCATCGCAAAATAATTAGCTAAGAAAAAATTCCTTTGCCCCTCACTTACTTAAACAAAAGTATTTATGCCATCAAGGTCAGGGAAAATTCTAAATTAATAATTAATTGGTTTTTCGGTTAGGCATAAAATTGTTATCGACAATAATGAAAATAATGTAGCTGAAATAACTGTACTTTCATAAATCTTCTTAAAGTCTTATTTTTTGTAAGAAATATTTTTCCACTCCAAACCAAAAGGAACATTAAAAATTATAAAATATACATAATTTTTATTTTATAGATTTACTGTCGAAAAACATGAACTTCAATTATTATTTGGAAATTCGTTTTTCTAGATTTATTACAATCTTAGGGTTACCAATTACTTTATGACTTAAATGCTTAAGTTACTTAGGCAGTAAGATTTCAATTTCGGTAGGTTTCGGTTTACAAAATAAGAATACCATCTTTAAGTTGTTGTCAATATATAGGTGCCATACAATCTATTTATCTATGTAATAACAATTTAGAATGTCGAATTCCAGTGAACAGAGTGAGGAAGACAGATGCGACACGACGACTACGCACCTCCACTCCAGGCATATTTGGCACCACATACATCGATGGAGCCAGGGTCGGGACCTCGACTGTTTGGATCGGGTAATCCGGGAAGGCCCCGAGGCTAGTGCCCCGGTGTGGGTGCCATCGCCAGGGCACAATATGAGCTTCGCCTGATTGAGGCTCAGATCCGTGCCGTCGGAGCCGGCCGACCAATAGAGGAGGTGGAAGTGGAGTCGAAGCCAGGGAAGAAACGGGGCCGACCCCGCAAGAAGGCCCCCCGAAGCTGAAATCTCAACAATCTCAGTGGATTTGTTCTCATACTGCTCTGATTTTAGTGATTTTCACAAACCCTGACTACCATATTATTTGAATAAACGACTTGTGTTAAATTCATATTCCTCTATTTGCTATTATTTCAATAAACGACTTTGTGTTAAAAATTATATTCCTCTAGTTGAACCTTAAGGGTAAACCGCTCCCAGATAGGGCGTAGTATCTCGGATATGGTTATAAAAGTTTTGTCTTAGAGATGCCTACAAATAATAAAGAAATAAAATATGGTAAAAGTCGGTTTTAATAACAGTTTCGTTTTAGTGTATAAGCTATTCCGAAGGTCTCCGGAAGGACAGGGAGCAGGCCGAGCAACTCCAGGCCAGCGTCAACAAGTTCTAAGAGCGTTGCCGGAACATGGAGCAGAGTGGATTCGCCCCGAGGTGGCGCACAAATACCAAGACAAGACCGAAATACAAGCCCTGAAACTACAGATGCGGGCCATGGAGACCAAAATAAATCAACAGGCCATCGACGAACACGTCACGGCCGCCATCCGACCAATGGCTATAGAACTGGCTGAGATACATCCACCCAAGCCCAAAGCCAAACGAAAGCGGTTAGGCCGAGATGGTCGTGAGCGGATCAAACGACTGAGGTTAGCCGAACAAAGGCTGGAATCAGAAGCAACAACGTCAGCACCGCTTGATGGATGATGTACAGAACCGGATTGATGTAAATAAAATTGTAGACTTTTGAGGTTGAATTCTCGCATGTTGAATGATGAAGTTGGGTAATGAGGTGTGCGTTGCATTTTTGGGAAAACAATAGAGGCAAGGGACCAATGAAATCGGACACAAATCTTCTATCAATAGCCCGTGGACCCAAAGAGTACTCGACAATTATAATGCAAGTAGTGCGCTCACTTTTTGCGAGTACTCACCCAGTTGACACATTAACAACGATGATCGCTCATCGGGTGTCAATTGGCAGGATCAACCTTGTATTCTGGGTTACGATCTATTGGAACTCAGAAAAAAAAACGGAAGTAAAAAGAAATTCAAAATGAGAAAGATAAAGGAAATAAAAGGAATCAAACAGGAAAATGAAAACCAAGGTCAGTACTAATTAATTAGTACAAAAAGGAAAAGGAATTTTGAAATCGGGGAAAAAGGATAACAACAATTTCCTTATCTCGACAGCTTGCGAGTGATAATAGAATTGATGGGAGAAGGCGGCCAAACAAGAAAGGAAAAAGGGAAAACAACTTGACAGCTGTCAGAGATAAAAATGGGACAGTCGGGGAGAGCAGTGAGAGGGAAAGTGGAAAAAACACTCGATTATCTGGAGTGCCACAAGAGAAGCGAACTATATAAGGGAAACTGATGAACATGGAAGGAGAACAAAATTAGAAGAAAATTAGAGACAAAGTGTCGCGAAATTGAAAACGATTTGAGAGACAATTTGAGAGATAAAATTATTGGAGAAAATTAGACGTTGGACGAAACGTTGTTGGACAAACGATTGTCAAAATAATTGTAAAGGAAATAATTGTGGAAAATAATTATTGGAGAAGAGTTGAAGAATTAGTTGAATAATAAAACGAAAAAGTTATTGATTATTTGAATAAAGTTTGGAAGAAAGTCAAAGAAAACGACCAGCTCAAAATCCCGTTTTAGAAACCAATCAGTGATGTGTGATCTTTTAATACGGTGTTATACACAAGTGCTATTCCTCACCGAGTGTTGTAATAAGCATTCTATAATCACCAAGTAGAGTGTTGAATTTATTGTCAGTGTCACGTGAAAGTTTATTTGTGATTATCAATAAAGAATTTCTGTTGTCAAGTGTTATTTGTGAATTATATAAAGACACGCTTGGAGTCAGAGTAACATTAAATTTTATCACCAACTCAATAACCCAACAGATTTAACGGGAATTTCTGGCGTTGCATTTATCAAATATTATGAATGCTGTATTTATTTGAATTGCTATACATTTTCGTACTCTTCAATCTCTTACAACATAACCACTTGCCAGTGTTCTGTTGTGTGGCGCAAATTGAACCTGTCAAAATGACATTTCCACATGGTCAGCCCGACACTTGATAGCTACATAAAATAGACAGTAATGTGAAACTATCCCAAAAATGATACAAATGCTGTTCGTTCAAAAAGGTTCAAATAAAAATGTTACCCCAAATTCAAACGTTACAAAAACTCCATTTACAGCATAATTATCATCCAGATAAAAGTCTGATCCTAATCAAAAACCCTAATTTCTTGTTTTTTATCAAAAATTTAAACTTGCTCATTGCAAATTCTTTGAAATTTTCGATAGAGATATTCCGGCTTTCACTGAAAGCATTGGATTGCCATATCCTTCTTATTCATGAAAGGCAGAGGTTAGATTCGTTCAGTAATAACCTGTCGCAATAAAATATCTGTTTTAATGAACATTCCTGAACTGTGCACCATTATAACAAAGCGCTATCAGTAACACTTAATGCTCCTATCACCTTACTGTCAAAATCAACATGCCCAGAACTCATTAATTTATTAGAAATCCCATTTCATGAGTCCTAGAACAATCACGTAAACCTATAACGTGAACAGTTTGCTGGGGAGAGTTTCTACATTACTGAAGCAAGCCCAGTTGCATTATCGCAATCAACTTCAAACAAATCAGGATCATTCAACATTATCTAGGTGATAAGTTATAATTCTTTAACAGCATTGAGTTCTTCAGCTTCCTTCAAAATTAAGTCATAAAAAATTTGATAATTCAAAATAAATTCAGTTTTTACATATGTTATTTTTAAATTTCACTTTTTTACTACTTACAACTTAAATTCAAATCGATATAAAATTTGCTTTTTTATTTTTGGGATTTTTAAAATTTTTTTATTTAAATATTACATACTTTAATTATTTTGCAAACATTCAATAATTCACATATATTAATTATGATTTATATATCTGACAGACCTCAACTATTCCCGATTATCTCATTATTTCATTACAAAATATCCTAACTACTGAATAAATATTATATATGGTTCCGGAACTTCATTAAAACAAAACATGTAAAGTGGGAGGAGATACATTAGGGTCTTAATGAAAACATCTAGAAAATTAGGATGGAGTATTGATTCATTTTGAACCGGACCCGCTTTCCTGTCTATTTTCATATGCTGATTGTGAAATTTTGACAGTTCATAAGCAATTCCAATTCTTGCACCAGCATTCATTCACTGCAAGTGAGTTGTTTTCAGGAAATGTTTCTCCTTCCAAATTTCAAAAATATATCTATATATTTGTAAAATTGGAATAATAACAAATGTTCATGCAAGCAGAGATTTTAATGAGTGAATTAACGAGTTGAAATTATTTGGATTATGTACACCAGAGCTCCAGCAGGATTTCATTATCTCGTACGCACCATCCAGGATTTTTATGTCGCCAAATTCTTTTAATAAAGTGTTGTGAGATTTTTTCATATTTATAACATTTTCACCACCAGAGAAAATTTCCCACATTACGACACCAAAACTGTAAATATCAGTTTTCACTGTAAATTTCCTAGTTTGGAATTCATCTTTAGGCAACCTGGGTAGATAAATGGAATATGAAAATAATTAATAATAATAATAATAATAATAATAATAATAATAATAATAATAATAATAATAATAATAATAATAATAATAATAAGAAGAAGAAGAAGAAGAAGAATAATAATAATAATAAATAAATAAAAATAATAATAACAATAATAAATAAATAATAATAATATTAATAATAATAAATAATCAATAATAATAATATTAATAATAATAAATAATATAAATAAATAATATTAATTAATAAAAATGTTGGGTTTTGGATTACTTTAAGTCGGTTTTCTCTGACTCCTGTGTTCTTTAAATCAAAACAATGAACGACCTAACGTATATTGAAACAACAGGTTTACAATTTATTATCACGCTACAATTACCAATCAAAGTTTTATACGATTCTCCGCTCGGTGTTGATGCTTTGCAAACAAATAATAGTCACCTTTTTGTCCTTTAGATTCTCCCGATTCACGTTTTCCTCGGTTTCTGTTTGGTTTGATTCCTTTTCACCTTTTCGTATTCTTAATTCTATTTCTTCTTTTCCCTACTTTCCCTAATTCGTTTACCAACTTTTCCTACAGTCTGATTCTTCGAACCCTAGCTGAGGCAAAATGCCGATTTTCTCTGATTTTCCCTTTGCTTATATACTCCTCGAAATCAGGATGACAAATGGTTATTGCCGAGCCAATCTTTCGTTTGACATTTGCTCCTACGTATTTGCTTCGGCTGTCACCCATAATGGTCCAACGAATCCAGATAATTAATGGCCCTACTGGTCTTCCTACGCGCGCTATCTTCTCCTTACTCTTTTCCCATTAATCATTGTGTCAAGCTAATGGGCCCAAATCTTCCTTCTGTTTGCTTTTCTTCTTGTTTACCCAGCTCGGGTTTCCTTTATCTCTCAGGTTCTCCATTGGCTCGGGTTTCCCATTAGCTCGGGTTTTCCATTAGCCAATTAATTAATTAATTAACTTTTTCTGTTTTCATACATTTGAATGTTTTTCGACCCTTCCTAACCATTTTCTGATAAATCCCTAACCATCATCTTGTTGACCATTAGCTAATCTATACCTGTCCCGTTTTTCCCATTCGATTTCGATGATTTTTCCATTTATTGATTTTTCTAGGATTTCCGGATTCTTGCCTTTCGTAATTGCTTTTGGCATTTTCTAATACTGTTTCCATCACACTTTCCTTTACTATTGATTATGTGCGCTATCCCGCTTTTATTTGTCTTTTTTCTTCGCTTACTTTCTATTTGAATTATTATCCTGAATTTTATTTAAATTTTTAATTTTAATTTACAGACCTCAACATATCTCCCCCCTTAAAAATTTTTTCGTCCTCGAAATTTGTGTTTTAATGGAAAGTTTTGTTGAATATTACTTTGTGTTTTCTAGAGTTCATCTCCCCAAATATTAATATGTTGTTATCACATTAAATATCATTATTATTCCTATTAACACAAATACCATTATTATTGTTATTTTTAATCTAAAAACGAATATTATATATTAAAAGATATTCTTTAATAAGCTAGCAATTTTCCTGAATATTTTTTCTATATTTTGGGGAAGGATATTGGGGGTAGGTAAGGATAACAGAAATTAAACCTTTATAAATAATGGAATATTATTTCTAAAATATTTATAATAGAAAGCAACTATATTAAGTGGTTTAGGTCTCCTGTTGATCATTGTGGTTTGTCGACATGAGAATATATTAGTGCACATCATGTAGGAAATTACTTTTACCCGAAAGACAACAACAACAAATTGTTTTAATGGGCTCATGTGGTATTTTCGTGAAAATACGGTTATAATAATAATAATAATACTAAGTATTAATAGTGATAATATAATTAATAAAAATTTAATTATTATTCTTGAAATGTTTTCTCACCAAAATTATTTTTGTTTTTTCGCGTGTCTCATATTTTATAGGAACAACCTTAAAGGAGTAGGAAATTCACTGGCAAATACAAATCTTGAATCTATTTCCGTCAAAACACTAAAAAAGTATATGTTTAAGGTAACAGACAAAGTAGAAAAAAAGATTTCTCTCCAAGCTAAAGAAGCACCTTGTTATGCACTAGTATTTGACGGATGGTCTGAAAATTCTACACACTTCATTGGTATTTTTATTGTCTTCACAGGAAAAGAAAGAGAAGAAAATATATTGCAATATATTGTATTGTAATAAAAATATATTGCAATATATTGTATTGAAATAAAAATATATTGCAATATATTGTATTGTATTGTAATAAAAATATATTGCAATATTTTAACAATATTTTTGTGCACAGCCTAGATATAAGGTATAGAATGTAGTACAACAAAACACAATCGAACGCAATTGTGTCGATGGCTAATTGAAGTCATTGAGTCTGATAATAAAACTGATCAACAATAATTATTTATTGAATGCGATTTTTACTTTTTAGTCACAAAATCAATAATAATAACCAAAATTTATATATTATCTTTAAATAAAATTTTATTATTTTTCAACAATAATTATTTATCGACTGCGATTTTTACTTTTTAGTCACAATATCAATAATAATAACCAAAATTTATATATTATCTTTAAATAAAATTTTATTATTTTTTTCAATCTAAATCTTAGATTAGATATTTCATGTCAAGAGCATTTAATAATTTTAATATCATCTAATCTAATTATGATTTATTCGGCTGACTGTCGGTTTACGTATGACATATCCTAGAGTGAACAGTTATCAGGGAAATCGAAACTATGTTTATTTACATTATGCCTATTGGTCTAACTGGATTTTCATGTTTTTATCGACTGTGCATAAAATAAGCGGCAGTCGGCTGCTTTAGTGTGTGTGTGTGAGTGTGTATGTGTGTGAGTAGCGTGTGTGTCTAATTCTGATTCAATCGAATTTCCCAATGAACGTTATTAATACTGATTGGTTGGTTTGAAATATTTTCAGGGAGCGCATATATCAGTAACCGTCAGACAATATTCGCCAGTTTTGCAATTTGAAATTTTCCGAGTTTCTCTCCACAAATCAATAATCAGATTCGAATTTTATGGGGTTTTTATTTTGATCATCCAATTTATATTAATTTACAGAGCTTTTATTTTGATCATTAATTTACAGAGCTTTTATTTTGATCATCCAATTTATATTAATTTACAGATATTTCATGTTCTCACAGTACTTATGATATGGTTAATGAAGAGGAAAGATATTAATCGAAACAATCAATCGGTTATTTTTTTCATTATAGCATTCATACTTTGCAGGTCATTGATTTTTCAGTGAGTTTTCTTCTAAAATTTTAAAATTATAATTATTATTTTAGGATATTAAAAAGATTAGAATTATTTCCTACATTTAGTTTACTGTTTTTGAAAGTTTGTATTGCTCTTATTTTGGTTATGTGGTCTACATGTTCATTTAACATGGAGTCAAAAATTCCATAATTATTTTTCATTTTTTTGAATTTTAAAATCCTAACGAGTTTCACAATACTAAAAACTCATGTAAGTTTTGTTGCTTAAATTTAGATTCAGTCAACCTTGTTTCGAAAGAGTTTCAAAATACTAAAACTCATGTAAGTTTTGTTGATTAAATTTAGATTCGGTCAACCTTGTTTCGAAATGATCTAATGTAAGTTTTGGTGACTAAATTTAAATCTCTTTTTTTTTGGATATTATAAAATTTTTTTTTATACGAAACATTTATTTTCAATGAATTTCGTAAAACATTGTAAAAATATTTTGTCAATTTATATTTGGATTAAAATTATTAATGTATAATCAATCTTGAAATTGTTACTAGATGATAACAAATAATTTTATATTATGATTAGGGATAATATTATCATTTTTAAATTTATTATTATTAATAGTATTATTATTACCATTAATTTTTGTCACCCTTATTTTTATTGCTATAACCGTCATTATTATTACGTCATTAAAATAATTATCTTTATCCTCTATCAATATTCACTTTTTATTTATTGTATTGCCGCCAAGAAAAGTCAAGCTGTTTGTTTATAATCTATCACTGTCAAAGTGTTGCTCTAATGTTTGGAAACCCTTGCTGATAATAAAATTATTTCGATTTTGTTTCCATGATAACAATTTAATTATTAATGATCACTATATTGTGTCATAACTGAAATAATTTGGCAATTAATTTTCCCGGTGGTTTATCTTTTATCAAGCGCATGAATTATAAGAACCAAGGGGGAAATATCTGCGATGAACATTAATATTCCGACTGAATATTTAATTATCCTGCGGTTTTTGACGTAGCCGATACTGATAGGCTCTATAATTAATTACCCTGTAGTTTCTTAACGTAGCCCGTATTGATAAGCTTTCTAATTAATTACCCTGTGGTTTGTTAACGTAGCCTGTACTGATAAGCGTCCTATATAAGTTTCTGCTTTACCACTTTTCATTAGTTTTGTCTTGCCAATCTTCAAGTAAGCTTTTTATATTTTATTTCTTTTTCATATTTTTTTTTGAATTTTAGTAACGCCATCCCTTAATTAATATGGACGTAAGTGATTACCTTGTCTTTTATTTTTTGTGATTCTTTTTACCATGCTGTCCTCAACTATTAGTAATGCGTTCCCTCACAGCAACCGAACATTTGCAATCGCTGTCCAGGGTAGCCAAACCCCGGTGATTGCAAGTGCTCGTGTTGCTTATTAAATTAACTTATTTACTTTTTAATTTTAGCTCATTAATTTGTTTATGCAACTACCTATACCACACTCATGTTTTGGGGCATATATTTTTGATTTTTCATTTTGTGTTTATACTAAAAGCAAACCTCTAATTACATCTACTCGTATTTGCTAATGATTGCGCTTGCATTTTTCTGACAATTTTAGCCGTATTTATACTTATTTATTTATTACGTAATTCTTAAAATCAATTACTTCTCTGCACTAACTATTTGTCGAGGGCGCCATGGTACGGGATTTTACATAGTATTTATTTCATTTTTTTTTCAACCCTTACTATTTTAGGCTGTCACAGAACATAAGTTTGAACATCTCGATGTTATGAAATGGTTATTTGACTGACATACTAACAGGTTTTTTTAATTTCTTTTTCAGGGTCCCTTTACCACCGCGTCGAAAGGGATTGAAACGTACCTTTGCCTGTGTGGATACCGGCAGTAGGCTCGAACGACACCCGCCTTGCAATGTACGCAGGGAATGGGACTGTGGCATCCAAAGTCCCGTTCTGCTGGACTCTGATGATGAATAGAACTTTGTGAATAAATGTTCAGCATACCTTTGTTTTTAATTTATGCTAGAAAGGGTGGGGTAATTGTGTCCCTCTTCGTGATTAGTCTTTGTTCCTACTAATGTGAAATTATTCCTTACTTACTAATATTTATTGGTTATAATTTTGTTCTCTCGCCCCAGTAGGTTACCCATTGCTATATAGTTATGCTAATTCATTAATTACTAATCAGCCATTTAATGTTATTTATTTCTAGTATTTATTTAAGATAGTCATTTCTTTATTTCCAACATTTATTTGAGTTAATCGTTTTCTATTTGTTCGTTTTACTTTGTTCATTTTTATCTATTATTTATTTATTCAATTTATCACTTTGCTAATTATTTATTTATATCAATTTGTTAATTGTTTATTCATTTGATTATTTATTTGTTAATTTACTTATATTTATTTAAACTATTTTATTTTTCTACTCGAGGACGAAAAAACACAAACAGGGTCCGTTTAAATAATTTATTTTTTTTAGTCTAATTGATTTATCTCACCATCATCTTCCGATTCCTCTATTTCTTCTACTCTCATCCGAAACATCGCGAAATCGGCTTCGTGTTGAAACAATAAGATTTCCATACGATCCAACCGCCTTTCAGACGGAAGTTTTCTTCCTCCAAATCTGTTATTCTGCCCTGCATGCTACGAAACTTTTGCTTTAGTTCTTGCGTATTTGTTTTACACTCTTTGCATGACATCTCCGAGGCTTCTTGCATTCTCTGAAATTAAATGATAGTCATTTTTTGTATCACTCTTTATTCGCAGAGCATCAACACCTCGCTTTGAATCCCATTAAACAAATTACACAGTTCATCCTATGGTACATATAAAACATGCACATTGTTGATATAAATGTAATATATTTTTATACACTATTTATAGCATGCAGATCACATTTATAGTCTTGTTTCATAATATGAATATGATGGTGGTTGAAGGATAGTTAGTTGTCTCTCTTTTACACATATTAAGATGGTGATGATTATGAATGTTATTGATAAGATGAGAAAACCTGTTATTAAAATGTAAATGAGATATTCACAATAGTTGACTGTCAAGTCCGAATTTGTCATCATTAGGTTATTTGAGTTAGGTTTTGTCGTCTCTTGAGTTGGTAATTGGAAAGGTGATGTGGTTGTTGTCGTCTCTTGGGTTGGTAATTGGAAAGGTGATGTGGTTGTATATGATTTTCGTTTCGATTCATTGATTGTCTTGACTTCCACGAAAACTGTTTGCCATCTGCCTGGTTCGGTTATCCATCGCTGATATTTAACTGTTAATTCCCATGCCATCTCTAAATCAGAAGTGTAAAGTGTAAAAAAACGATTACCGGCATCTAATATAGTCAGGGTTTTTTGTTTGTAGATAATAACAACTCTTTCATCATTTCCTGATTTTCTATATATCGTTACCGGTCCATTTCCAACACTCAGGGTTATACGATTTGACTCGTCTCTGAGATAGATAGACTGGGTCTCACTCTTAAATCGTGACCATTGGTTTCTCACTACCGTTCCATTTTCGAGGCATATGTTCTCGTAGTAGTTTGCATTAACTGAATAATTTTGATTCATTTTCAATTTCTCATAGCGGATAAATGATTTTCGCGAGTTAAGGGTGTCGACATTTAACCCTTGAAATGTGATTCGCACTTTCACCAAGTCCACTGGCTTCCAATATATATTGATTCCATTTATCTCTGGTTCTATTTCGATCAAGTTTCGCATCTCTTTTGTGTGCACTTCTATCGGAATTTGCGTGTACCACTTTGACATGTTCTGTCTCAACAGCCATTGGTATTTGAAATTTGGCTTTAACTTTCGTACCGCAAATATATCTTTATCATAATTCAGTTCTACCACTGGTGCCGTATTGTCTAGTAAATTAATAATTTCTATTTGGTCTGCGATCTCGCATTTACAGCTCCACACAATATTTGTTAGGGTGGAATATATATGTATTTTCTCCATTCCCCGGATTTTGTTTACCGCATATGGCAAGTCAATCCTTTTGCCACTCGCGACTGTTACTAGCATCAGCATTATTGTTACATATAATATCTTATTGATGTAGCTGACTGGTGTTGGATTTTTCGTGAATTTTTGTTTCAATTTTGTTTGACCCGTTACTTTATTCTGCTTGGATCTTAAGGGGTATCTAGATTCATCTTCCTCTGGCACTAGTTTACTTCGATTTGCATGCACAATCATCGGGTTAGCCTTTTTACTCCTGAATGGTAATAACTTCAAATTGGTTTCGGTGGTGTCGCACACTTTGTAGGGTCCTTTAAATGGTCTTTGCAATTTAGGCAATAAACCTTTGAGAGGTTCCGGTCTGTTCAGATATACTAGATCTCTAATCTTTATGCCATGCGCATGTGCTTTTTTATCGTAGGTTTCTTTATATTTCTCCTGGTTGTGTTTTATTGTCAAACCGGCTTTAGTCCATACTGACTGCATTCTTTCTTGCATCAATACTTTATAATCGGGTATCTCCATATATTGTGAAATTGGTGGTTGGAATTTGAGATCAATCGGCATATTATTTTTCCTTAAATACATCAGATAAAAAGGGGTCTCTCCTGTACTTTGATTTACTGCATTTCTGTAGGCAAATAGACACGGCTTTATGAAGTCGTCCCAATCTTTCTGTTTTCGGTTCACATATGATGAGATCATATTTATCAGTGTCCCATTAAATCGTTCCACTAATCCATCAGTTTGTGGATGGTATGGTGACGTATTCAATTTCCAAATTCCAAATAAGTCTGATTGATTTGAACATCTCGCTTTGAAAGTTCTTTCCTTGATCAGTTAACAATTTCTCTGGAGTACCATAGCGAAATATTATGTTTTCCACAAATATTCTAGCAATCGTGTCGGCTTTTTGGTTTGGAATAGCGTATGCTTCTGGCCATTTGGTAAAGTAGTCACAAAAAACAACAATGTATTTGTTTCCTTTTGTTGTTTCCGGTAATGGTCCCAGAATATCCATTGCAGTCATCTCCATCGGTGCTGCAGGTACTGGCATCGGTTTTAATGGTACTTTAATCTTTTTACCAGTATTTCTGCGGGTGATGCATACTTTGCAACTGTTACACCAATTTTTCACGTCTTGTTCCATTGTTGGCCAAAAGTATTTCAATTTTAATCTTGATAGCGTCTTGCGCGTTGACAAATGACCTCCCAACGCTCCATCATGATACTGCATCAGTAAAGCATCTCTGTGCTTGGCTGGTATAATTAATGCTTCCCCATTTTTCCAACATTTAAGTATTCCATTATGAATTACATATTTGCTGTTTGCATCTGTGAGTCGTTTCCAGTCTTGTTCTTTTCTTATTTTGACCGCTTGTTCCATAAATTGTTTTAATTCACTATAGTTTTCCTGATCATTTTGAAGTTCAGACATATCATTAACAGCTTTGATTGCAGCGAATATAGTGCCTTCCAATTTTTCAGGTGTCCCTTCACTATCATTTTCTGGGATTCTTGACATTGCATCTGCATTCGTTTTACCTGTCCGATATTTAATCTCAAAGTCGTATTCTTGGAGGGCAATCGACCATCGTATTAACTTACTGGCTGAATCTCTGTGTTTCATTAACCGCTGTAATTGATTATGATCTGTATAAACAGTAAATTTTCTGCCCAATAAATATTGTCTAAAAGTAGTAATTCCATACACTAACGCTAACGTTTCCTTTTCAATCGTCGAGTAGTTTTTCTCGTGAGGCCTCAGTGATCGGCTTGCGTATGCTATTACGTGATCCTTTTCACCTTCAAATTTTTGTCCCAACACCGCACCCAATGCAACGTTGCTTGCATCCGTCATCAAGATAAATTGTTTTGTAAAATCTGGACATCTTAATATAGGAGTTGTCACTAATTTCTCTTTTAATGTATTGAAAGCGTTTTGTTGCATTTGCCCCCAAATAAATTTATTGTTTTTCTTTAGTAACGTATTCAATGGTTGTGCGATATGAGAGAAATCTTTTATAAATTTTCTGTAATAGCTCGCCAAACCTAAAAATTGTCTAACCTCATCGGCATCTTTTGGTACTGGGTACTCTTCCACTTTTTTGATGTTATCTGGATTAGTTTGTAACCCTCGCCGTGATATTATATGTCCTACATAAATCACTTCTGCTTTGCCCCATTCACATTTCGATGGTTTGATTTTTAATTTTGCACTTTTGAGCCGTTAAATACAGTTTCTAC
Source organism: Schmidtea polychroa (assembly GCA_959609185.1). Classification (NCBI taxonomy): domain Eukaryota; kingdom Metazoa; phylum Platyhelminthes; order Tricladida; family Dugesiidae; genus Schmidtea; species Schmidtea polychroa. The sequence continues at coordinate 55,626 of CAUHTR010007266.1, read as the reverse complement.
ATCTTTCAGATGTTCCTCAAAATCATTTGAAAATATTATTATATCGTCAATATATACCAATGCATGTCGAATACCTCGTAACACATAATTCATTCCTCGTTGGAATGTAGCTGGGGCTCCTGTTAATCCAAATGGTAACACATTGAACTCATACAGTCCTTTGCCATCCGAGAACGCCGTCTTTCCTCTATCTTCCTCTTTTACTCTAAATTGATTGTACCCTTTGTTTAAATCAATAACAGTGAAATATCGTGCCTCTCCCATTTGATCGAACATTTCTTGGGGTACCGGAATTGGATAAGTGTCTTTCCTCGTAACTTGATTTAGCTTCCGATAATCTACGCAAAATCGTAAGTCTCCATCTTTTTTCTTAACTATCACTATTGATGAGGAGAATGGTGACGCACTATCTCGAATTATTCCAAATTCCTTCATTGCTGTAATCTGTCTATGACTTTCGTCTTGATGAACGTAGGGGATTCTGTATAGCTTTATTTTTATTGGAGTTTCGTCTAATAACAGTATTTCATGCTCAATTACATTGGTTAAACCCAAATCATATTCGTGTTTGGCAAAGATATCTCGGTATTTTCTCAACAGTTTTGTGAATTCCTTTTTCTGCATCTCATTTAAATCATTGCTTACCACTTCAGGCTCCTTGTACACCTTGACGTTTCTTGGTATTTTACAATTTGTTTCAATAGACATTTTTGATAATTTTCCCAATTTCGTTTTTGGGTGTAGCTGAACCGGTTTCTTACTGCTATTCGTTATATGGACTGGTACTATCTGATTTTCCACTTTGACAACTTCGTCACATATCGGTAAATCATATTTTTCGACTAGCGTTTGATTTGGTTCGAATATAAAATCACCATTATCCACACTCATGGTATTTGCACAATATACCATCTCCGATTGTGGTGGTATTGTCAATGTCTGATTCACAAACACTTCACCTGCCCTGTGAATTATTTCTCCAGTTTCTCCTGCTATCAAATTACCTGTCTTTAAATCAAGTGAGACTCCGTCCAGCTGCTCTAATATATCCATACCGATCAGACATCGTACTGGACTTCCCTTCATTATGAGCGCATCGTGCGCTATTATTCGATCTCCAATATGGAATGTGACGTTAAGTTGTCCAATTATGTTTAATTCGTTTTTTTATAATGACCTCACTATTTCGTCGGTAGGCTTTATTCGCATTTTTTCCTTCGCGTTTAATATATTTTCCGATATTATTGTGTGACTAGATCCCGAATCAACCAAAGCTTCCACTTTATGTTTGTTCATTTGTATAAATATTCGGGGTTGCTTTCCTCTTTTTGTTAATGTCATCAATGAGTAGTTGCATGGTAAGCCTAACATATTTTTTCTCTCGATCTCTGCGCTAGAAGGCTCGATTCTCTCTCCTACCATTCCTTCACATTGTAATGCGATATTTTCCACTGGTTTCATCTCTCGTAATCGATCAACTGGATACACTGGTGCTGGTTGCATAAATGATTTTGGTATACACAATTTTGTAAACGTGTCTACGCTACTCGCATTTAACAGTGGCTCTTTTAAGATTTGATAAGTTCTTAACGCTTCTTTATTCATTCCACTTAGTTCTTGATTGTCAACATATAACGGTGCACTATCACCCTCGTTGTCATTGTCATTATTCTCGTCCCTTGAAGGGGTTGTACTAGCGTAGCTCACCTTTTTCTTCTTTAATATTCGAGCCTTGAGTATCTCCAACTCCTGATATTGATGATGAGTAATGAAGAATCTAGCCAATAATGGTAAGCAACCAATTACTAGTTTCCACGACCAACCTGTGATCGCGTATAATCTGTGTGTTGATAGGATCTGCGATATTATTACTTTAATTACAACACATATTACATAAATTCCAATCAATCCGGCACACGCTTGTCCAATGAACATAAACTTTCCCCAGATCTTTTTCATTGTATTATACGTCGCTTTCTTGTAATGATCTGGAGTTAACAAATACTCGTAATTTACCTTCCCGCTTCCACTTGGGAGAATTGTATCTACCATTTCCATTATTACTCTTTCTTTCTTTGATGGAAATAACAAGTTTCTGCGAGCTTCCTCAATGTCTTCGCTCGAGTAAATTCCACTTTGCGACAATTTTTCTAACGACGTAAAATTTACCAGATATTGTAATTCTGTCAATTCTAGGTTTTCCAGTGTCTTTACTTCTCGATGATCTGGTAATGCAATCCAAGTCTGTATAGTGGTGCCAACAATCTATTGCACTGTAATACTTTCGGTTTCACGTCCTCTTCCAGTAAGATTCGTGTTACAGGCTCCATAAATCGCAACTTCCCATTTAAATTCACTGGTAACTCGTTGGTGCATTGGTCATACTTTGTCAGTTTAACTGGTACCGCTTTACATTTATAGCTATATAGTGCTTCACCGAAAATTCTGGCAAACACCCCATTTTCTGTAATTAACATTGGTGCTACCAAATTAGGATTGGTTATAGCCATTGCCATCCGATTTCGGAGTATTTCTTTGTTGAGATTGCAATCATTTATAATAACTTCTCGGTACACATTTTCAACAGTATTTTGACCAAAGTGAAATAAATAATCTTTTTTGTTATTAAAGTAATTTGTCAACTTGATATCTCCGGCATGTATGTTTGTTTGGGCCTCTGTAATCATCTTCTGAGATACATATATACCTTTATAATTTGTCTCATAGACATTTTGTCCACACTTCGTTTTAGTTTCTTTTCTCAGGAATCGCATCCCATCTTCCTCCGAGGTTGACATTAACACTGTTGGAGTATTTTTCATCCGTAGAGGCGTGATTCTTGTTGTTATACTCGTTGCTGGATCCATTCTTATTTTCTCAGGCTTTTCCCTGATCTGTTCTCCCGTTATTTCTTTAAAACTCATTGACTTCAATTGCACTAAATTGCACTTTTTGGTATCGACATCGTACACCAAGATTGATTCTCCTGTCTGACAGCTAGATTGTTTCATATTGCAGAATGGATGTGTTTGTAGTTTACCAGTATCATCATCAAATGATCCATCAAATTCTCTTAATTCTGACATGTACTCTTCCACAACCACGGCTTTGTCAATTATAGCATCGTCTACTTTGTAGGGCTCTCCTTGGCAATCATCATTCGACTTTATTATCCCTCGCACGGTTACAGTCTCACGGATTTTGTGGTTAAGCTTTGCTTGTAGTTTAATATCTGCATTGATTTTCAACTGTCCTGTTTGAAAGGCTGCCAAACAATTCTCTGGAATTATTTCTATCGGTCTAGGTATCGATTGCATTTTCACCATCGATGAGTGGCTCCATTTTCCACAATAAAATACAAAAGTAGTTCGTTTCACTGTACACTCTCTCACCTTTGCTCGTCGAAACCCCGATTCTTGATATACATGATATTTTACTGGATTTGTCACTTTAAATTTTACTGGATATGCATCCGAACACTCTGCTACGTTTACCAACGAATATATTCTTCCCATTTCGGTTTGGGAGCAGTCGTATGCCACCAATGAATTCGTCGTGTTTATTATTCCCAATAACATAATAATAGAAATCATCAACCATGGAAATGCGAGTTTTCCCTTTTTCCTCACTGTCTCTGTTTTTGGGCTCTCAGCCTTTGAATTAACTTTTCCCATCCGCCATTGTTTGCGATCCACTTAGTCAAATTCGTCATTTCAGTAGCTTTCTTTATCAATGATTTTGAATTGTCACTTTCCAGACAACCATAAATACCAATCTCCAATATTATATAGGCTAACACTGTCAATATTACATCTCGATCCAACTCGGTTCGTGTTAGGTCCTCAATTACTGCTTCCTCACAAAATTCCTTTTCTTCATAATTTCTTTTAATTATCGACGGTAATCTCCTCTTTAATTCCGTTGCTAATCTTTTTACAACTCTTTTCTCCCCCTCCGAAGTATCATCTTCTGTTTCAGTTTCATCTAACAAGTACAATTCCGTAACTAAACTTTTTAATATTCGCTCAGTTTCGCTTGATTCATCTAAACGCTCAGTTTCGCTTGATTCATCTAAACTCAAAGATTTAATTTCCGCATCATTCTGTTTTTTCCGACATATCGCAATGTCATTTTTCGTTTCAACGAAGTTCTCTTCACTTTTCATCTCATCTATGCTCGGTAGTATCCTATTATCGGTGCTCCTTTCCTCGATATCCCTTGTAACTTCATTTTCCGATCCCATTTCCTCATTTTCCATTGTTTCTAATCTCTGCAATTCATTAATTTCTTGATCAATTTCTCCTGGGTCATCTACAACTTCAGTTTTAATCTCTACATTATCATTATCCGTTTCCTCATACAGAGGCCAAAACGGTACTATTACTGCATCTTTTTCCATTTCATCACTTTTTTTTGTTGCGTACACATTATTAATACAGTTTGGGTTACATCCGTAGTTTAACAAATATTCGTCATCATCCATTTCTCGTCCTTTGAACGTCAACACGATAATTCCTTCATTACCTAATATCTCCGCTGCTTTTTGTCGTATTTTCTTTGCTTTCACACTCCAATGTTCCTGATAATATTCAATCCTTTGATCCGCAATATTTAACGCTATTATCAAAGACTTCGCACTATCGTCTGCCGCCTCATAATCATGTCCTAGTTTTCGAATTACCTCTTTTAACTTTGCCTGATAACTCGTCGGTTTATTCGTATACGGTACGATGCATTCAAACAACCCTTCTTTCATGTCTCGATCCATTTCGATGCTCATTATGAAGTCGATACTCGCATTAATTTTATCTCTATTCCCTGCATACAGGGTATCTTGTAAATCTGCTAGAATCCTTTCCCAATTTTGTCTGTCTGAATTCAAAGTATTAACAGCATTAACAACATTTACTTTATTTTTCCAGCCTGGTATCAGACCGCAATCTACCAAGTACTCCTCGTCTTCCAGACGTCGATTCTCAAATTTTAATTGCACTTGCCATCCACTGTATTGACGCAGTATTCGCTCCTTTAGCTCTCTGATTTGTCCGTAGGCATTTACACGGAATTGGCACTTCACATTATCAAGTCCCGTCGTTTCCACTATGATATCAGCTAAATCCCTTGTTAACCGTAAAGTCTTGCCAAACCTTTGCACTTGTTTAAGTATCTCATCGTCTCTGTTTCCTTTGAATAACTTTGCACATAAATTTATGGCTCTCTTGAGTTCGCTTTGGGTTAGTGACATCACACTGAGTTCTGCGATCCATCGTTTCAACTGGGAGTTGTCAGTTTCCATTTTCTCAAGGCATTTTTCAACTCGGGCTAACAGTGCAGTCGGATTCTCATCTGATGCGATCTTTCGCACATTCGTGGCAGGTTTTCCCTCACCTTCTGACACGGTTCCAATTATCATATGAGATTCAGTCTCCTCATCTGATTCAAATTTCGCCACTAATTTGTTCAGCTTCTGTCGCATTTCTCGAAATTCCTTTTCCATTTTGTCTTGAAATTCCTCTCTCTGAGCATATGTCATGTTACTGGTGTTTGGCATATCTTCTTGGAATCTGATCGATTTTTTTAATAGAGGTCTGTGAATCTCTCTGAGTTCCTTGGGCATGATCGCACCATGTGGCCGTATCCCTTGCACGAATGACATTGTATCTGTCCATTTGTATTCACTTTGTCCCTTTGTGGTGAAGGTGACGTTGACGATGATCTTGATCTGGTAAAACAGTTTCTGCTAATATGCCCTTTCTTTCCGCATCGATAGCATTCGACATCACTGCTGATCCGTTTGTTTTCTGTGAATCTCTTGTTAGGGCTGGGATTTTTCCCATATTTGAACCAACATTGATTTGAGTAGTGTCCAGACTTTTTGCAATGTTCGCATTGAGGATTATTTACCTGTCCATTTGATTGTACGTTCATGGCTGACCTACTGGCTTGAAATCTATTATTTGGTCTCAAAATTGGACTACTGATTTGATTTATTTTCTTTTCATCCCATGGTGCTCTCACAGGCGTAATTGACCGCTCACGTCTCTCCACATTAACTCCAAAAGCATCTGATCTTTTTGCACTTTTTAAATTCAGCTCTATCTTCATGGCTTTCTTCACGAGCTCATCGAAATTGGAAAAATCCACATAACATAGGGCCTTTTTGATTTCGGAGTGGACTCCGGTTATAAACTGATCTTCTAATAGCTCTTTTACCTGCTTGGCCATATCTGCTTGATCTGGTTTGACTTCAAAGGCTTTATCTGCTAAAGTGGTCAGATGATAAGCAAACTCACTGACCGATTCATCTGGACTTTGAACTCGATTATAACATTTCTTTCGCATGATTCTTTTGATATCTCCACCAACCAGTTTCAGAGCCATTGCATCCTTCAATTATGTCCAATCATTGCCAACATTCCGTTTGTCGACTTGCTGCCAGGCTTCTCTTGCCGCACCCTTCAGATAGAGTAAGAATCTCTGAACCATAATGGCTTGTGTCCATCCGTATGCTGAGGCGTACATATAATAATCTCCAATGAAATCTGTAAATTCAACAGGGTCTCCTCCATATTGATTGACGGATAATTTCTGGCAACTTGCGAAATCAATCATCTCTCTATTGAGAGGCATAACAGCATTATCATTTGCCATTTGGACTTGTTTCTGACTTCTGAGGTTGTATCGGTTCACTTTGAGCTAAACTTCAAACGTTAAACAATAATTTAAAATTACTTTTCCACTTCTTTTAAATCTCCCAATAATAGCCTTTTATATCTCTCTCGTTAACACTCTTTTCACAAATTTTTCACTACTTTCAATGATTCTCAGCCGACTTTCACTCACGTCTGTAGTACTTTCCCAATAATTAACTTTTTCACTAACTTTAGTAACTTTCCGCCGACTTTCAATCACGCCGGGCTCACCAGAATATATGTTGAGTTTTGGATTACTTTAAGTCGGTTCTCTCTGACTCCTGTGTTCTTTAAATCAAAACAATGAACGACCCAACGTATATTGAAACAACAGGTTTACAATTCATTATCACGCTACAATTACCAATCAAAGTTTTATACGATTCTCCGCTCGGCGTTGATGCTTTGCAAACAAATAATAGTCACCTTTTTGTCCTTTAGATTCTCCCGATTCACGTTTTCCTCGGTTTCTGTTTGGTTTGATTCCTTTTCACCTTTTCGTATTCTTAATTCTATTTCTTCTTTTCCCTACTTTCCCTAATTCGTCTACCAGCTTTTCCTACAGTCTAATTCTTCGAACCCTAGCTGAGGCAAAATGCCGATTTTCTCTGATTTTCCCTTTGCTTATATACTCCTCAAAATCAGGATGACAAATGGTTATTGCCGAGCCAATCTTTCGTTTGACATTTGCTCCTACGTATTTGCTTCGGCTGTCACCCATAATGGTCCAACGAATCCAGATAATTAATGGCCCTACTGGTCTTCCTACGCGCGCTATCTTCTCCTTACTCTTTTCCCATTAATCATTGTGTCAAGCTAATGGGCCCAAATCTTCCTTCTGTTTGCTTTTCTTCTTGTTTACCCAGCTCGGGTTTCCTTTATCTCTCAGGTTCTCCATTGGCTCGGGTTTCCCATTAGCTCTGGTTTTCCATTAGCCAATTAATTAATTAATTAACTTTTTCTGTTTTCATACATTTGAATGTTTTTCGACCTTTCCTAACCATTTTCTGATAAATCCCTAACCATCATCTTGTTGACCATTAGCTAATCTATACCTGTCCCGTTTTTCCCATTCGATTTCGATGATTTTTCCATTTATTGATTTTTCTAGGATTTCCGGATTCTTGCCTTTCGTAATTGCTTTTGGCATTTTCTAATACTGTTTCCATCACACTTTCCTTTACTATTGATTCTGTGCGCGATCCCGCTTTTATTTGTCTTTTTTCTTCGCTTACTTTCTATTTGAATTATTATCCTGAATTTTATTTAAATTTTTAATTTTAATTTACAGACCTCAACAAAAATAATAAAACAATTAAGTGATAATTTAAGCCTTTTGCTGCGAATAATGTATTTAATGAAAATATTTTCGACTATAAGATAGTCCTTGTCAATTAACTGTTTTGTCCCCCCTATGGGTATTGGTCGTAAAGGTAATGGTTGTAAAGGTACTGGTATTCGATTTTAGTAATTTTATTTCAATGATTATTTAGGCAAATTTGGTGTTTAAGGCATTCATTGGTAATTTTTAGAGTTGATGGTTTTAGGAAATATTTAACCAATCATTTTTGTGAATTTCATGTTGATTGAAAGAATATTTAAAAATTTAAGGTTTTAAGTGTGATTTTAATTGAATTTCTTGATAATTTGATAATTTCTTGATTATTTTTAAATTTTAAATAAAAATTATTTTTAATGACAGGTTAATAATCAGAGTTTTTACAGTAATCGAGTGATAGGATAAATTATTTAATTTTGATGATGACTTTGTAATAATGACATTGAATTTGACTTTATGATTTTTTCAATAATATTCTAAGAATATTTCCATGAATTGATGAACTTTTAATTATTTAAAATCATAAACTAAGAAACCAGCTAATTTTATCATGATGATATATTTAAAATTTACTTGAAATTAATATACTGAAATTTGTGATTTAGTTAGAAAGATATATATAATTGCTATAATTGATTGAATCGATGAAGAATTATGATCAATCAATGAGAAATTATCATCTATAGATAGGTATTTGATAGGATGAAATATTTGGAGAAAATCTTGATTTTAGTGAATTTTGATCTTTTAGTGGGCTCTTACTAGATAAATTTATCTACTAAATTATTTCAATGGAAGAATGCTTGGTGTCTGGAACAATTAAAGATAATTCATATTTTGAAGAATTTTACATGGGTTTTAGGAGAATTTATATATTAAAGGGGATATGACCTCAAGTGGATGGAATCTTTGGTAAAATTAAGGGATATAGTCGGTTGGATTTAGTGAGGATCGGTTAAGATGGGAATATATGACCTTTTAAGGTGGATATAGTCGGTTGGATGTTTAAAGAAGTAAAATTATTTCGTGAGAAATCGGATAAGATGAAAATCTTTTGAATATCAATATTGAATAAAACTGGTGCTGAATGTCAGTTTAGAACGCATTAAGGGCATTTGCTGGGATTTTTAGATATCTATAAGATAGTGGTTTAGAACAACGATTATTAATATTTGAGATCTTTAGAGATAATTTGGATTGATTTCAACTTTAAATTATTTTATCTTTATTTAAGATGTTTTAGACAATGACAAAAGTTGAGAAATATTGACTTAAAAGCTGAATGTTGAACATCGACAATAACTAAAGAAAATTGATCTTTATTGGAGGAAATTTAAGATTTATCAGGTGATTTTAATTAGATTTCTAGAAATTAAATCGGTTGAATATCAGTTAATGGATGGATAAATTTAATCTTTCAATGCAACTACTCAGTTAAATTGTACAGTAATATTGATTTTAAATTTCGAGAACAAAAAAAATTAATTATTTTTAATAATAATAAGTTTTATCAATAGATTTTATAAATTGTTTAGGGTTAATGACCAAATTATTTTACATGATTTTAGATGATTTTAGTGAAATATTTGTAATAATAGGAATAAGATCAAAGTAGAATTAGTCATTTAAAGAGCTTTTAAGGAATCTTATTAGTCTGATATTATGAGGGGAATATATGATCTTTTATCGATAAAATACCAATCTTTAAAGATTAATATATATTTCAGGGAAATTTGATGCCTTTTAGTGGAGATTCATTCATTTGCTTCGATACAAAAAAACATCTGTATTGTCATTTAGAGTAATTTATTTAGGTTTATTTAATTATTAGAGTACTTATATCAGTTTCCTTTAGATTGACGACTTTGATAATTTGTAATGAATTTATACTGAATTTTCTGATTAATTTGAGCAATCAGTCAATCAATTTGAGTATACATATAACTTTTAAAAAATCATTAAAATTAATTTATTTCAATTAATTTATTCAATCTAAATCAATTATTTACTAGATCTTATTACAAAATTCCCTATTAATTTATTATCTTAGATGATTCATATTTAATTATTAACTTGAATGATCAGTATTTAAGTACTGGATTATTAATGACTAGAATTTAAAGTTCTTTCTTGTTCATTATTTGCCTTTTTATAATATTTATTTACAGTGTTTTTGAATAATTTTTACATGTTATTTTCACAATGACTTATTCAATTTTTACCTAATTATTGGAAAATCACGAGTTCAGTTGAAATTTTATTAATTTTTCATCCAATTTCTTCAAGTGAAGAGGATTTTCTTTTAAAGACATTTTAGAAAAGGTTTTCTACTGATTATAATTAAAAATATTTTTGAACACCAATAAAAAAATTAATTTGTTTAAAAAGCATTTGATAAAATACAATGAAGAATATTTATTTGGTTGTAAGTAGCTAGTTGTAAGTGTTTAGTATCTAGTTGATTGCTTGTTGTTGGGATATAGTTGTTAGCACCTAGTTGTTGGCACTTGGTAGCTATTACTTGGTATCTAATTGTTAGTACTTGGTTGTAATTATTTGTTACTACCTAGTTAAAAATACTTAGCAGTTGATAGTTGGTATCTGATTGTAAATAGTACCTAGATATTACCTATTTGTTAGGTATCTAGTGGTATCTGGTTGACGTTTTAGATTCTGACTAGAATATAAGAAATATTCTACTTGCTGAATTAAGAAGAGCACATTATAAGCAAATAGATTTTATTAAGTCTTTAATTGTTATTATTTTATGTGTATGTATGTGGTTGTTAGTACTTGGTATCTAGTTGTAAATACCTGGTAGTTGTTGGTATCTGATTATTGAATTATTATTAATATTACTATTATTATTGGTAAATTATTAGTTGTCTCGCGTCTGTGTGCGCTTTTTTCTTTGTTTTGGTTCTGTGCGCACACAGACGCGTAAAATGGAGAATGTGGAAATTTTTAATCCGATCCTCGCGTCTGTGTGCGCTTTTCTTTTCTTTGTTTTTGGCTGTGTGCACACACAGACGCGAGCAAGAGGTATTTCAATTTTTAAATTAGTTTTGTGAATGTTGTTTATTTTTTAGAGTTAGAATTTTTATGGATTTTTGAAATTGTGAATATTAGAGTTGTTAATGGTATCGATTGTCGGTTTATGATTTTTTGGTAAAGATGGCGGCAGTTAATTATGAAAAAAAACAATATGATATCAAATTTATGTGGTGGATTGCTTTCCGTGGATATTCGATGCAATTATTGTGATGTAGTAGCTACACAAAGACAGGTTCCAGATAAAATGATTGAGAAGAGTTCAGCTACAAGATTGTTTAATATTCCTGAAAGTACTGGAGGTGTTATGACTGGTATGATCCCTGATTATCGATCTCAAGTATGTCGTGCACAAATGGAAGCAGCTCGATTTAGATATAAACATGGATATGAAATGCCTTGCGACATAATAAGTCGTTCTGTTGCGGATATTAAGCAGTTTTCTACCCAATCAACCGAGATGCGACCATTAGGTTGTTCAATGATGGCATTATCTCCTGGTATGGACAGGGACAAATTGTTATTATTCAGAAATAAAATGATTATGCTTTATTTTGAATTTAAAAATGAACAATTATTATCATTAGTATTATAACTATTATTATTATTATTATTATTATTATTATTATTATTATTATTATTATTATTATTATTATTATTATTATTATTATTATTATTAGTAAAATTTCCATTTAAATTTGTATTTGAAAATTAATTCATAAAAATTTTCATTTCTCAAAAACCGACTATTATTCAAATTTTTTGATAATAAATTTACATATTAAATTAATTTACTTATTAAATTAATTTACTTATTAAAATAATTTACTTTAATTTTAAAATTATATTTTAATTTAAAAATTTTAACTTTAATTTACTTATTTAAAATTCTAGAATCTAGACCCCTGATTACTTAATTATACAATTTAACCCTTTATTTACTTGATTTAGCCCTTGTTTACGAAATATATTCATTGATTACTTTAATTTCCTTACTTATCCCTTAATTTACCTATTTAATATTATTATAAGAACTTTTATTTCTTCCAATTTCACCACCTATTATTTTTTCCATTGAACTTATTAAAAAGAGAGTTTGAAGACTATAAATCAGTAATATATCGATGTTTGTTGATACTCACGAATTTTCGGCACTGCCTTTTTCAAAGTGAATTTTCAAGTGAAAAATTAGTACCGAAAAAGGCAGTGCCGAAAATTCGTGAGTATCAACAAACATCGATATATTACTCATTGTATAGTCTTCAAACTCTCTTTTTAATAAATTACCTATTTAACCAATAATTTCATGTGGTCATCTGGTTGTAAGTACTAGGTTGTAAATACTAAGTAGCTGGTAATTGGTATCTGTTTGTAAATACTTAGTTGTTAGTACTTGGTATCTAATTGTAGGTATCTGGTTGTAAATACGTTGATAATACTAAGTTGTTGGTATCTTGTACTTGGTAGTTGGTGTTGTTAGTACTTGGTTGTTAGTACTTGGTTGTTGAATTTTATTATTATTACTGTTATTATTAGTAGTAAAATTTGTATTTAAATTCGACTTTAAAAATTATTTCATAAAAATTTCTATTTAAAATTTCATTTCTCGAAAGTTGGTGATTATTCAAACTTTTTGTTAATAAATTTAAAATTCTTACTTTAATTTACTTATTACATTAATTTACTTTAATTCTAAAATATTACTTTAATTTAAAATTTTTAACTTTAATTTACTTATTTAAAATTCTAGACCATTGATTACTTATTTTAAAATTTAGCCTTAAATTTACTTAAGTTAACCCTTGTTTACCAAATATAGTCATTGGTTTACTTTAATTTAACATTTTACACCATAATTTACTTTACACCCAAATATAACCCATATTTACCTATTTAACCAATAATTTCACGTGGTCATTGATTTCTGAGCTCTCTTTTTATACTGTTTCTGAGAGGCCAATTATTTAGAGAATCGATATTATTTCCCGGGAATCCCAAGTCAATATCTAATATTTTTAATTTGTTTACCCTTGATTAGGGCTCAAAATATTTCCTCTCTCATTTTATTGCTCGGGATTCCCTGCGCATCGGGTTTCCCATGGGCTCGGGCCTCCCATTGGCTCAGGTTTTTTTAATTTGTTTTTCCGCATTAACTTTCCCTGTGAACACCTTATTAAATTTTCATTATAATTTCTGAACTCGTCTATCAATTTGGCGTCCAACCATGCCCGATATTGATTTTTGATTTTTAGTAAGTTTTTATAATTTTGTTCTTTTATTGATTTTACCATTATTTGTTATGATTTCCTTTTATATATGAATTTTTTGGTTTTTGCGCTAACCCCAACAATATGTTACAACGGGAAACCTTTAATCACGAGAAAATGATTACCAAAAAAGATTTCCTGGATGATTGGTTTTGTAATAATCTTTGTTCTTCAATCTGATAGTCAATCCGAAATCACTTATTTTCAAAGTGACATTGTCATTTTTATCTTTGAATACAAGAATATTCCTGGCCGCCAGATCGAGATGAATGAATCGCCAGTCATCAGACAGAAACCTCATTCCCTAGAAATATTTATCAAGTTCAGTGATGAAGGAGAATCCAACATACCTCACAAACCTGAAGGCAGTAATCAATACAAGTTTCATCATTCAGGCCTTTATTTGAATGGAGATAGTTCAGTAAATCCTTATAGGCCAATTCGCTAATGAGGAAAGTTTTGTCTAAAAAGGAGAAATATTATTATATGGTTAATAATTATTGCTATATTAACAGCGGTCGACAGTTCATACCGGGTTTATCCTACATGTCAAGGTAATTTAAGGGAGAAATATTCATTTATATTTGAATTTCAAGTAGAAAGATTTATAGTAAAATAATTGTTGAGATGCAAAATATAACTGGGATAAAACGGCAGATAAAATGTGAGTTATGGACAAGAAACAAAGAGAACCTTACATGATTTTATCAAAGGGAAGAAGGTAGAAGAGATAATGCGAAAGATCAGTTTTACAATGCTACATTGCGATTACCTGCAATATCAAAGTAGAATTGAATGAATTACTAAGATAAGGAAGAGGAGAATTATGTCGATTATTTAGATAATTATCACGTTGGTAAATAAGGAATGTCGTTTTCTGTATAGTTGAGCTCTAACATATAATATTTGTTTAAATGCTTCATTGTTTATGACCATATTGTATATCAATTTTTATATTATTTAGGGTCATTTATCAATGATGAAAATTAACGAAATCCAAGCAATTTACTTTTATGAATATAAACGAGGTTTGAAAGCATTAGATATGAACGAGGCATTTGACCCGAATACAACAAACGAACGATGGTTTACGCGGTTTAGAAATGGAAAGGAGAGAGAATAAAGCGAGGTATCCGACCCATTTCTCAACTGCATTATAACGTGTCTAGAGAATTATCAAATTTATCTAAATGAAGCGGCAAAAGATTTTGCAAAACATATATTGCATCAAAAAAAGATAATGTTAACTGTTCAACGTCTCAAAAGTGGCCCAGTAAAAATTGAACGAGCTGGATATGAAACTTTGCCTCATCCACCTTATTCACCAGACCTGGCGCAAACATCTCAGCAACTTCCTACTCAAAAAATGCTTCAAAATCCAAGATGATGCTGATTTTTATGTAGCTGGAATTAGCTGAAAATTTATTTCGAGATGGCAAAGGTGCGTAGATAGTAACGGATTTTATTTAAATTAATAAAATGTATTATGAAATGATTTATTTTCTTTTATAGTCAACCAATAAAAACCGACATTTCTTATTTACCATCATTCCTTTCCATATTGATATTGATATGTAGTTGCTCATATTTCTATCGGTGGCCTTGATATTTATATTTATAAACGCATTGGATTGGAGGAATAATAAATAACCTGCAATAAATGACCTGCCACCCATTATTATAGAAATATGAAGTACAGGCAAATAGAACATGAATGAAATATTTACAGAGATGATTGAATGGAACTGAGGGAACCGAAAAGTTAATATAACTTTTTATATAAAGATATATATTTTATTAGTAGATGGATTGGTAACCGCTGGGATAGTTAACTTCCCCTTTATAAAAAAAAATTTAAGGTCAAATTTTAAACAATGAAAATGACTCAAGGTCATTTAAACAAAGACCATGACTCATTCAAGGTCGTATGACTCATTCACAGTCATTCTCACAGTCTCATTATTATTTTTCAAAATATTATGTCTTTGTCCCAGTGGTACCCTACTTTTTGACCTCACAAAAGTCCCATTTTTCTTGATCATATTATTATTTTTTTATTATTTTTCAAAATATTACTTTTTCAATGTCATATTATTATTTTTCAAGATCATATTATTATTTAAAAAATATTATGTCTTTGTCTCAGCGGTGCCCTACATTTGACCTCCCAAAATTTAATGTTCCTATCAATCGATTTTATTAAAGGATGGCTCATTTTAAAGCCCCATAAAAGACCTTTTTAATGATCTATAGATATCATTATTATGATTATTATGTTTACAGATATTAACGAGCACGGGATATGTTATTATGATTATTTATTCTTTCAATCTAAAATTGTAATTGAAAAATATTTCATAAAAATTTCCATTTAAAATTATCTTTAAAAATTATTTCATTTAAATTTTCATTAAAAAATTACATTTCTCAAAAAGTTGGTGGTTATTCAATCTTTTGTTAATAAATTTAAAAATCTTACTTTAATTTACTTTAATTTTAAAATATTAATTTAATTTAAAATGTTTAACTTTAACTTGCATATTTAAAATTCTAGACCAGGGGTTTGGAACCTTTTTATTTCCATAGGCCACATTGAAATTTGTCGCCTTCAAATGAGGCCGCAGTCAAAAAAGTATTTCGTTTATATTTCGTTCTTTGTTCTCCGCGGGATGCTTGTACATTACAGTATATATACAGTTCAGCAGTTACAAGCATTTTTATTTGTAAATCCTCAAAATTCATGGTTTTTTATATAAATTAAGATTTATTTTGATAAGGCTCCGGAGGCCGCAGGTTCCCCACCCCTGTTCTAGACCATTGATTACTTAATTTTAGAAGTTAGCCCTTAATTTACATATTTATCCATAATTTACCTATTTATCTTAATTAACTTGGCCATAATTTACTTTAATTCAAATTATAGATTCTTAATATACTTTTATTGAAAACTTTAGACCATAATTTGCTTATTTGAGTCCTTAATTTACTTTAATTCAATTTTTAGACACTTAATTTACTTTAATTTACTTATTTGAGCCCATTGATTACTTTAATTTAAAATTTAGACCCTAATCTACCTATTTATTCTTAAATTACCATGATTTTTTTAGTGAGGACCCCTTTTCCATTTAAAATCCCAAGACCAAGGCGAACCACCTCAATTTACTTAGAAATATCCATGCTTTTTCATCGAGGACCCTTTTTATGTATTGAAATCCTCAGGACCAATGAGACCCACCTCAATTTACTTAGAAATAACTATGTTTTTTTAGTGAGGACCCATTTTGTATTGAAATTCTCAAGACCAAGGAAACCCCTCATTATAGTCAGAAAAATCCTGGCTTTTTTTCTATAGGACCTATTTTTTCTATTGAAAATCCCAGAA